>PVIH01003441.1:0-160620 GCA_004025045.1 Sigmodon hispidus
TGGAAACAACCTAGATGTCCCTCAACTGAAGAATGGATTAACAAACTGTGGTACATCTACACAATGGAATACTACTCAGCAGTAAGAAAAAATGATATCCTAAAATTCACAGGCAAATGGATGGATTTGGAGAATATCCTCCTGAGCAAAGTATCACAAACTCAGAGAGATAAGCAGGGGATGTACTCACTCACTAGTGTTCTCTAAACAAACAAACAGGAAAAAAAGCCAAACATGCCCAAGCAGCAAACCACAACCACTGAACAGCTTGGGGTCAGAAACACCCTGGACTGACCCTTTGGACCTCACTCCAACTATAGGAACACCTGACTCACTCTTGAGGGAGGGGGGACAAACCTAGATTTGGCCATGAGTGGAGACTGATCCAAGCATTATTGGGTCAGTGAGATCATAGGACTGTCTGCTCCCTGCCCAGGGAGGGGATGGGGAGTTGTGGAGAAGAAAAATGACCTGATGTGGTGGGAGGGGGAAGGAACCTTGAATAAGGATATACAGGGATGGAAGAAAAAATTCAGAGGGAAAGCTGAGCACAAAGTAAATATATGTGTAACAATCTTATTTGCATTACCACCCTTGATAAGCCATGCTTATGATTTTTATCTTTTTTATAGTTATTGTTAACTTTTCAGCATTTTAAATTCATTTTACTGTTTTTTGATAAATACAAAATAAATAAAGAAAAATAAGAAGAAATGCAAAAAAAAAGAAAAAACAACAACAACAAAAAAAAACAACAAAAAAAACAATAAGTCCACATATTTATATGGACCACCAAATTCATGCAAATGATTAGTTAGTAAACGTAAGCTCTGTATAGTTTTTTCCTCATTTATGAAGTAAATATAAGGCATTTCATTTATTTTCAAGAGACAGAAAAATGTCTCTGTAATTCACAAATGAGAAAATAGACTCAAATGGCTTATTTATTCCATCTGTTTTACAGAGCAAAAGGAAAATGGTAGAACATTCTGTGCCTGGTCATTAACGAGTCTGTAGACAATGTGTCAAGCCTTGATCATCAGTGCAATGAAAAGCAACAAACCAGGAGCTACTGAAAAAGAAGATTGTTTTCCTCATTATCACTGCCACTAAACAACAGATTAGGTTTGCAGTGGTGGGATATTAATTTCCCCTAAGGCCACTTGTTAAATAACTGTTGTGAACAATAATCAGTGTGACATGGTGTGAAAGAGTTTGTATTTTTAATAACAAATGATATGACCTGTTTTCTTTCATTGTGCAATCCCAAATGTTTCAGACCATTTCTCCCTGATCTGGCTCTCTATGATTATAATAGTTTCCTGATCAAAAGGGATATATTTTAAGACTTACCTCCCACCCACATACACATACACACACACACACACACACACACACACACACACACACTCAGTGGATGCTGAAAACCTCAAGTGGTACCGAATTTGGTATATTGCCAAGGATCATGACAGTATACAGCAGATAACAGCCAGTATTTTACAGGTCAACCTACCACATGAATGACTCTGTGTTGGGAAACCCTGTTAGGCAAAGTCCATGGAGGAGTCCTACTGAAAAGACATTCATAATTATAGCCACACTAAGCAAAGTCCGTGGGGATATCTGTCCACTGGCCCCACTAGGCAAAGCCAGTGGGATGACTCTCTCTGGATACAACTTGTTTTCTGTCTAGAACTTTCTCTTGTGTCAATATCTTACCTCCCTAAAACAATAGCTATGGGATTCTTTCCATAGCCCCCTGGTGGTGTGTTTTACACCTTCTGGGCACTATTGTCAGTGACTTGTCAAATGGTTGACTCTTTTTTATTTCATGTAATTTTGTTGAATAAAATATACTTTCCAGTAGCAGCTAGGCCTTTAGCTAAGATCCCAGCAAATTCAAAATAAAGTTGCCCTAGAGATGAAGTGCTCAAGGACAAGTTTCCAGGAGTTTAGCAATGTCAGTCACTTAGCAACTTTAATGCCAGTTTTTCCCTGACAGAAAAGGCCTAATAGATAACATTTATAAACATAACTCACAGCCTTAATAATTGACTTTTTGCACATATTACTAACCTCATATTTATGTTATAAAATTCAAGGTCCAGCTAACTGTCTATGCAGGGTAAAAGTGTAAGTCTTAAGCATTTGGGCGATTTCTAGGCCACTGTTTTTGGCCCTACTACAGGCCTTTCTGCCTGCTTCATAGACTACACTTCAAAGATCCTGGCTGACACTGAAGCCTTGCCCTGGCTATGGCCAGTGTGGCTTTTCCCGTCTGAGAGAAAAGAAAAAAACCTTGCATTTTTTATGTGTTTATAGTATGGTTGTATCTCTATTGTTTACTTAAGAAATGTAAAACGATGTTTAATATCAACTCATATAATGGCTAAAGTTTTGTGTGTAAAGAGACTTAGGGGAGACAGAAAAAAGAGAAGTGAAGATGTAGTAATAAAGAAAGTTACCTTAAGAACACTTGAGTTGGCCCTCCCTTTTTACCTATCCTCTTTCCCTTTGCAACTCTGAGGCATCTTCCCGCTACCCTGAGCAGAGTGAGAGCTGATCTCCCAGTCTTCCTTAGTATATTCTCTATTTTTCCCTTTATAATCCTTGGTGTAGTCAAATGATATCAAAATATATCTGTTCTTCCATGTATTATATCACAGGGCTGCCTCTATCCTTAATATTTTTAAAGCTTACGTCTATTAAGAAAGATAATGGTCTCTTGAACATAGACATCCAATGACACCATGAAATCCAATCTTGAGACAGAGAGGATTAGGTGACCTACAGGCAAATAGCATATATGGTATAGATAGGAGAGAGTATGAAAAGGCTTATGTCCTGAACAGAATGGAACAGGAGGCTTGAGATTTAATCAAGCAGTCATGTAATTTAAAACATATAAATTGTTTGTTTCTAGAACTTTCCTTTTAGTATTTTCTTCCCTTTGTTTTTCTGTTGGTAATTGAAAGAAAGAAAGCAAAGCTTTGATGGGAGGTGGGGACTCCTTTTCAACTACCCGTAACCATTGATTGAAGGTAGTAGCTCTCCATATACTTTCTATTCACTCAGTCACATTGTGACTCAGTGTTCTGAGCTTGCCCTCTTGCTGAAATGCATTTACAACTCTTAAACTAATTGTCATGTGCTCTTGAAGTCACAGACCACATGTAGGCATGTGGATACTACCAAATAGGGGCTAGTCTGCTTTCTTCAGTTCATGTAGGTAATAAACCTCTGTTCACAGTCCATTTAATACCACATTTTACACATTCTGTTGGCAATAACTGTTGTCTTAAATGGGCCTCAAAGTGTGGTTCTACTGTTCTACTGTGGTTTCTAAGTACAAGAAAGCTATAATTTTGCTTAAAGAGAAAATGTGATAGATAAGCTAGGTTTGGGTTTGAGTTACAGAGTTGTTTTCAGTGGATTTAATGTCAAAGCAGCCAAGGCCACATGTAGGTAGCCCTCAGGATTGGATCTATTTGTAGTTTATTTCCCTCAAAGATGGAAGAGATGGGTAGAATCAGCAGCTCCTCACATGTTATTAAGGCCACTCCATGTTGCATGTTCCCACCAGTTGTATATAATTATTTCTCAGCAACATGTAATCGATCATGAAGTGTTTAGCTGTGGGGAGGTCATCAGGGATGCTGGGGTGAAATTTCTGTAGTGTGGTTACTTTGGAGTTACTCATGCTCCTGTAAGTAGCCTTACAGGAGTCACCCATCCTTTGTAAACTCATTGGATTTAGTTAGAAATATAGTTTTTCCCATCTTTTGCTTCTAAGTCTCCAGAAAAATGTTTAAACAACAATTTTAAATGTTCTGAGGAAATACACATTTTTATTGTGTATCTCACAGTTGATATTTTCACAAAACCCATAAAAGTTGATGCAGCTTTTCAATTATTTTCATAATGACTATTTTTTGTCATCTTTACACGTATGTGCCCTCTTCTACTAATTCACTTGTCTAGCATTCTTTTCAGACCTGAAGTTTGTTTGGTTGCTTACATGATGAGATGAATTCCAATCAGTAAGCTGGCAGAGAAGCTACCTGTGTGTGGCAGCAAGTCCCAATCCTCTGGCAACTGTTCCTTCAACATGCTATAAACTTACTCAATATTTTTCAAAACTTTATATCTTTATGATATCAGAGACCCAATTCCTTTATGTTGTAACTAAAATTTTTATGTAAAAATTTAAAACTAGGTAAAGTATAAGAGAGAAAGTGAAAAAAATCAAATAGTTGCATGCTTAAAATTAGCCAAGATTAACTAAGACTGTCTTAAAACTATCCATACAAATGTTAACATATTTGACTATTCCCACACAGCACTTTTGCGATTGGTTCACACATGTCCACATATATACACTGAAACAAACAAACTATTTCAAAAGGTGATTTAAAGCAACACTCCATGTTGACCTCTGGTGTCCACATGTACATATACATAAATGGTATCTATACTAACACAAACATGGCTGCATGCATAATTATAAACAGTCATTTCACTTATGACTATTCTGAATAGTTTTATTTTTCAGGAGATGACTATTGTGAATAGTTTTATTTTTCAAGAGAGTGTAATTTTTCAAAACCCATGCTGTATGTCTTCTCAAGGCATTTCCTTTAGTGACATTATCACTGATGGAATTTTAAACATCAAAATAACTTAGGGGCTATAGTCATTGACAAAATAACCATGTTTTTCTAACTAAAATTTTATTTCTCTTTTTCAACATAAGGCTGCTTGATTGTTTTGTCAACTTGGTTCATTTTAGGGTTATTTTGGAAGAAGAAACCTTAGTTAAGAAAATGCTTCCATCAGAAAGGCCTTTAGGCAAATCTATGGGGTATTTATTTTATTGATGATGGGTGTAAAAGGGCTCAGCCCACAGTGGATGGGGCCACCTCTGAGATGCTGGTTCTGGATGTATATCAAAGCAGACCAAGCATGCCATGAGAAACAAGCCAATGAGCGACACTTCTCATGTTTTTATAGAGGAACATGGCCTCTGCTCCAGTTCCTTTCTCCAGTGTTCCTGTTCTGCTTTGGTTCCTGTCATAACTCTCTGCAGTGGGCTGTGGTCAGGATGTATAAACCACCTAAATCTCTTTCTTTCCAAGCTGCTTCTAGTCATGGTCCTTATCACAGCAATAGAAATTGAGCTAGAATAACAAGGTGTTGGTTAATGTGTGGAGACTCCTCTTCATGATTATCAGTTGCCTCACACCCACAGCAGGGTTTTATGCTGCAATGACAGGAAATTAGCCTTTTGGAAAGGGGATCTTCATAAGAGCACAGATTACTAAAGTCAGGGACTTGCCTCAGTGAGGAGCAGGTCTGTGATTCTCTTGAACCTCACATCTCTAGACTGAGAAACACTACAGAAGCATGCAAGTTTCACGTAACAGATTTCTGTCACATAATATCGCGTGGCTGCTTTCACTTCTACTTTCAGTGATATACTTTTTGTGTATAGCAGCTTCAACTGTTCCAAAGTCTGGAATCCCTGTGAAGCTTTGGATTTCCTACTTTTCAGCCTATTCATATCTCTTGATTATATTACTTCTTCAAAGTGCATTTTTTTGAATTTGTAATATTCTTTGAAGTCATTTTTTAATTAAGGCAATTTGAAAGTCCTAACACTTGGAATGATAATATTTTAAAACTTATTCAGGTATTTATCTCTGAAGAATAAGTCAGCTTTTCACCCACATTCAATGGCTCCTAAATAGTCTTTGTAGTCCTGATTGGAAGGAAGTATGAGGATTCATTAAGTTTACTACTGTATTGTCTTTTATTCATGGCCACGGTCTGTGGTGCTGCTGTGTCAAGATGGACATGCTGTGCTGTATTAGGCACTACTGAGGAGAGAGGATAGGATCTTGATCCTTACATTAAGCTGGAGCAAGTCAATTTTATCATTGCAGATTTCAAGGTGATTTCATACAATGATCTCTTGTTGCTCTATAATGGACTCATTGCTTTCTTGTGTCAAATGTCACAATTCCAACATAACAAAACACAGGAACAGCATTGCTGAATAGCATGCTTACTGTTACAGCAATACAGATATTCTTAACTATCTAAAATTGTTGCACTTTCCATGTTGAAAAAAAGTAAGCAATTTTCTGTAATCTATTTATAAATCAATGATTTATATACTAAAAAGTGAAGTTAAGATATGAATGAGTTTGCTTTTAAATTTTTGATGGCTATAAAAATGGTAGAAAATTTTATAACAGTATGATTATAACAGGCTGTTATTTAATGTTCAGGCAGCATAACCCATTTACCTTGGTCTCTTTCAAATTGACATTATCTTCCCCCATTCAATGGATCATGATTATCCAATACAAAATGATCAACCCTGAAAGCATAAATACAAGTAACATTTTACATACTGAGCAGGTTATATTTAGGAATATACATGTATACACATATGCATATGTGCATGTAATAATTACTGAAGAAAGAGTCCATGAAATTGAAAGTGTGTGAGAAGGGGCATATATGATAGTTTGGAGAGAGGAAAGTGAAGGGAGAAATTGTGAGATTACATAATAATCTCAAAAAGAAAGGAAATAATGAAAACATTCCAGGATTTTTTAAGGAATATCTAAGATCTCTTGTGTAGTAAATGGAAGTTCTCTCAAGTCTAGTACATTGTTAGTGAGGTTTTATGGTTGCTATGGTCGCATACTCATCTGTGACGTAGAATGTCTTTCTGTGTGCTGGGAATTACCATTGGTTAACAAAGGTACAGATTTTGCCTATGGTGAAGTAGCTTCGTGACAGGCAGAAATTCCAAGCATAGATAAAGGAGAAGGAGGGAGATTCAGGTGGAGTCCCTGTGAGCTGCCCCCAAGAGAGCAAGATGTAAAGTACAGGTTAGCCAGGAGCCATGTGGCAAGATACAAATTAATAGGAATGGATTAAGATATAAGAGCTAGCTGATAATGAGCCCAAGACGTAAGCCAAAATAAACATATAATTAATATAAGCCTTTGTATGATTATTTGGGACTGCTGGTCTGAATCTCAGTGACAGGCCAGGCTACAACCTCTTACTACAGAACTGTTACTGAAGGATTAGGATCTGAGAAATTACAAAATGCTAAAGTAGCAACATGGAGATTATTCTCCATCTGCAGCAACACTGGTGTTGCTCACTCAGTACTGTTCATTCCAGGAACTCCCCACTTCTCATAGCTGTTGCTATTGCATAGCTGTCTTCTATTGTGGTCCTGGCTGTATCATTCAGCACAGAGGGCTCATCTGTGATCAGTGAACACAGAATGAATTATTTCTGCTGGAGTTCTCTGCACTCACTCCCAAGGCTCACTTTATTCCCATGGCCTCTGGATATTTTTCTTGCCTCACTTGGGCTCACTATGATGTAACTTTGGGAAGAGGGTATAGGCTATGTGCAAAGAAGCAGCTGTAGTTTCTTTCTCACAGCACAAATTCCTAATCACATGACTGAATTTTCATTAGTTGCTTCATATTTTGGTTCTCACTTTCCTTTCTTGGAAAATAGAGATGGTCAAATTCGAATATCACAGGGTTATTTTAGAAATGTATTTAGATAACACATGCAAAAATTTTGAAAATTGTAAAATGAAATTATTTTAGCAAAATGGCCTAGCACTGCTGAAGTTTGTGCTGACATTGCTTAAAATTGAAAATATGATATCAGGAGAGAGGACATGATTACTTCCTGTCACTATTTTTAGACTCTTTCAGAGGATTCTTAGCTCTGTTTGGTATCCAGCTTTGTGTGTGTGTTGTGTGTGTGTGTGTGTGTTGAAAGCTTTTCACTTATTTATCTCCTGTTCTGTGTTAAATAGCCATGTAGTACTTGACAACTGTGATGAATACCAATCCTGCCTCTCCTGGATGTAACTGAGGAGGCAGAAGTGACAAGGAGAGATGAGGACTGTTCTGTGGCGGCAGAGACCTGGCAGTGGGAGAACATCCACAGCTTCCAGGACAGGAAGCTTCCCTGTGGCTTAGGACACGCAAGCTTTGGTAACAGTGGTACCAAAGTCCACCCAAGGGACTCCATCCAACAACCCTGACAGGAAAGGAAATGCGTTGTATTTGGAGATGCGACGCTAGCACCCAGTGATATATGATGTGTGTGGGGACTGTGGCTGGGCCTGTCAGGAACTGATGCTGGAAAGGTAGGCAGGCAGCTTGGAGAACTTTGCAGTACAGTTTGGTTACCATGGCAATCACTGAAGGTGTAATGTGAGTAGTGATTGTGTAGTAGGAAAAATCACTCTTGATAGTAGTATAAAGAATAAATGGGCGGGAAGATGGAAGAGAGGGCAGGGAAGGAGAGAGAGAGGGAGAACACTCAGATCACACATTTCTTAAAGGAAGAAATGAAACAAAAGAATGGTCTCTTATTTTCTTGGTTCTATTTTTTATTTAACTCAGAATTAGAATAATAAATAGATAATATACATGTTATATATGCCTTATAAATATCTTATGTAATTATATACTACCTATATATTTATATACGAATAACCTTTATCATCATATAGCCTTTACATATCATATAAAAATAATCATATTTTATTATATAATGTGCTTTTATCTATACTATTTATAGATACATATATTTGGAACATATATTTACACTGTATTTAGTCTCATATGATACTATTATTTATAAGTGTGTTTTTAATTATGAAGTACAGTGGTTGGGAATTAATTTCTTATCCTCCACTTACACTGTTTTTTTTTACCAGAAATTTTGCTTGATTAAGAGCCAGAATGTGAAAAGAGGTAGCTTTTCTGGAACTCTCACTGTCCCAAGAAAGTGCTGTCACAAGAAACATGAAATACAAGTGTTGTTGTTCGCTAGAGATACCAGAAGCACATAATTACTACAGAAACATCATTCTCTGGCTTCCTCCTTAAAAGCACTATTTTTTTCTGCCTACTTGAAAGAGAAAGGTTGTTAATAATGTAGAAGCATGGCTACTGGTATCAAATGGTCTGGTATGCCAAGTCCTCCTATTTTCCTAACAAAATAGCCCACACTCTAATGTTAAGTAATAATAATGATAATAATAATAATAATAATAATAATAATAATGGTAAAATGACACAATAATAATCTCTTGCAGTACAGAGCTCCTTATGAGATTTTTTTTAACTCTTAAATCTTTGAGTGTTTTAAAAAAATAATAGAATAGGAAAGAATAATAGAAATAGAAATATTTCTGTATATTTAGAAATATTTCTGTATTTCTGTAATAAAAAAAAGAAATGGATAGCTAAATAAGCCATACATAACTGATGATAATAGATGGCTTTAGGCTATAAAATGGCTTTGTTTGATTCAACTACCAGTGAGATGAAGAGGAGGGGAAGGGCTGGACTATGAAATGTCAGTGTAATGGTAATGAGTAGGTACTGTGTTCCTTCCTTGATACTGAGAGCAAGTCTAAGACAAGAGAAACTTTGAGAAGGAAGGGTTTACATCCACTCCCTCCGTGAGGGTGCAGTCATGGTGGCAACTGCAGTTAGAAACTGAGAGGGGTGAAGGCTGGTGCTCAGCTTATTTTTTTTTCCTTTTAAAATAATACAAGAGCTCAGTGGCACTGCTCACAGTTCTGGTGCATTTTCCACCTTTACAAACCAATCCAAAAGCTTCCTCATGGATGTGCAGAAGTGTTTGTTTTCTAGATATTTCTAAATTCTGTCTAGTTGTTAATTACTCCAAATTACCCCGGGGTCAGCACATGAATAGGCAGAGAAGAGAGTGAGGTCATTGTATTGTTCTAACTCATTTAAGATATTGGGAAATTGTCTAAGCAAGGAATTTCAAGGAACTATAGAAATGCAGAAAATCTTTCCATCTTAAGAAAACTGAAGTGGAAGCTGATTCACTAAAAGCTTCAAGAAGTATGGCTGACATGATTTACTAAAGAGTTTGCAATAGATGACATGCTTATTTATCACCTGGTAAAGAAGGTAACAGGTAGGTGCAAGCAGTGTAGGATTGCCATTTTTGTACAAGAGGGTGAGCATTCCTAAAACTCACTTTCTCCTTTTGCTTCATATCTGGAATAAACCTGACACCTAGGTGCTTGTTTTCTGTTGTATCATATTTTGTTTGTGTTCTCATAAATAAAGCTTGCCTGGAGATCAGAGGGCATAGCTAGCTAGCCCCTACTTAACCATAGAGGCCAGGTGGTGGTGGCACACCTTTAATTCAAGCACTTGGGAAGCTTATGGCTTTGATCCCAGCACTTGAGAGGTGGAGACAGGAATCTACGGAAAGTGGAGACAGGATCTTTGCCCTTATTCAGTCAGTCAGGGAATCTGGAAAGATAAGAAGTCACTGGTGGCTGCTCATTTGCTTCTCTGATTTTTCAAGTTATTACCCTGATATTTGACTCCTGGCTTTTATTGATAGGACTAAATAGGATAACACTTCAGTTTTTTACCTTGACCCTGTCTTTATTCTATGGCAAGACTTCTCCTTGGGCATTCATTTGACCTTGAAGTCATCTGTCTCACTAAGCAAAATCAAACAGTGAACTCAGAAATGTTGCTAAGCAGGCCCACTACTTTCTTGGTTGGGTACAGCAAGTCCAGTTGTTACCTTGAAAGCTGTCTTGACATGTAAAATTGGAAGGGTACTTGTGAAGTGAAAGGAAAATGAAACTTTTCTCTAAGAATCACTGTGCTCCATCAAGCATATTCTCTTGGTAGCTACATCCCTGAGAACCACAAAAAACAAACAAACAAACTAGCAAGCGAAAAACCCACAAAAATATACTCAACACCAAAAATGGAATAACTAAGAGTTTTAATTTAGCATATGTGTGTGTGTTTGTGTGTGTGTGTGTGTAGACTACATACTGCTGTTGCATGAGTTTTTTTCAATTACTTTCTACCTTTTATATTGAAGCAGGGTTTCTCACTTGAACGTGGAACTTGCTGGTTCAGTTAGTCAGCTAGCCAGCTTCCTACAGGATCCCAGGTAGGCAATCATGCCAGGTCTCATACTTACTCAGAAATCTCCTTACCCCCTGAAAAATTGTCTTCCTTCCCTCCATGAAGCCCTTTTGAGTGTTGTTTGTGTATTTTGTTTACTATTTAGTTCCTGCTCTTTTACTTATCTTCAACAGAGGATGTTCAGGCAGGAGTCACAGGATCTCAGAAATGAATGTCTTGAGAGGCTTTACTACAAAGAAACAAGTGCTTAGGTGTTTAAGCCCCTCCCCTCAACTTATTAGTGTAAATTACACTGTATTTCTTTCAAGATTTTAATTGAAGTAATGGAGAGTTGTGTCCCTTTCCATTCAAAACATTCTGTTCAGCTAGGCATGGTTCTGTAGTCTTGTGACTAGATAGTGTATGAAAAGCAGACAAAGAAAAAAGAAAAAGTAAAGAATGCCACTATAAGTATTGTATTGTCTCGAGGCATGATTGGTTGTGTCTCATTTAAGGAAAACAGTACCATTCACAAGTATACATATACAACTTTACAGTTTTTTATGTGTATGTTGGTATGTATGAAATTGTGTGTGTGTATGCATATGAGTATATGTGTGTGTGTGTGTGTGTGAGAGAGAGAGAGAGAGTGGGGGTTGATTGTGGAGATTTGGAGGCCAGAGGACAACCTTAGATATCACCCTCAGGAAGACTATCTCACTGTTCTAAAGCTCACTAATGATGCTAGGCAGGCTAGCCAGCGAATTCCAGGGCTCCTTCTGTCTCCATCTACCTGGTGTTGAAATTACAACTGCACCATCATATCCAGCACATTTGCAAGGGTTTGGGGTAGTTGGTTCAGTTCTAATGGTTGCAAGTCAAGTTCTGTACAAACAGAGACATCCTCTCAACCTATAATTTCAAACTCTGAATTCCTGTGTCTTCCATTTTAATATAGTTATATAGGAGAGTAAGTACATGCAATAACTGGCCATAATTGTATTTTGGCTTCATACGTACGTTTGTGTACTTCATACAATTTGGAAAATAAGCATGCTTAAAAGAAATTATGTAAAATGTTTTGCTATTGCTTGAAGTAGTTAATTTGTTCAATAAAACAGAATTGGATCATTAAACCTGTTTCTCTTTAAATATTTGAGCTACTTTTCTTAACATCAATAACTATCAAACTGTGATAGATGCAGTTTCTCTTGATTAAGAGTGGATCAGCTCTGTAATGGTATGTTATTAAATCTATATCCTCTTCCTTCTCCTTCATCAAATCTCAAAATCCTAACTCCTTTTGCTGTCACAGTGTTTTAGCACTATTGGGAGTCTGGAGTTCATTCCGTCCAAACTGCTTATGTTGCAGTAAGGAAGCAGAGACATAGCAGGACACTGTGACTTGGGGCTTTGACCAAGTGTGTCACTCAATCATGGTGAAGGAAACACAGTCATTTTGCCTAGAGCTCTGACTGTTGTCATCTGGAGGATTTCCACAGAATTTCAGGATTCTAAATGGGATCCTGCCTGGCTATTTGAGGGAGAGAAATTAGAAACTTGTTGTCCAGGTCATATTTGTCCTCAAGCTTCAGAAGTTGTACATTCATTCTTTCTGAGCACTTTATGAAGAATAGTTTTGCAGAAAACCAAATAACAATACTATTCATTGCTAAGTACCATTCAATGCAAAAACAACAGTGTCAGGAATAACATGTTATATTAAGAATTAATGAAATGGATAAAATTTGAATTTTGAAATAAATGGTTTTAAGTTGAATTTTACAATTATGTTAGATTATGAATTGAGGTTTAAAATGTGGCTCATGACAGAGTAAGAAAATGAAACCTATTTTCTGCTTCAGTTTGAGAACAGGTATGGCTGGCTAGAATATTTCATTATTCTGGGTGGATTTTTTTAAATATTTCTTTGCTCTAGAAGCAGTAGGAGAATGGTATCAGTAAATGAGGCAGACTAAAATCTCACGCAATAGCCAACTTTATTCAGAGCATCAGAGAATTTACACTCTATTAAGAAAAATTATATGAGCAAAGTACTCATAGGTTTAAATTGTGTATAATCACAAGGACAAGCCAGCCATTTATGGCAAAAATGTTTTTCTATAGTGGAATATAAGGAATAATTTAATTTTTTTATTGAATAACAGCAGCAGGCAATAATGAGTAATCTGAAGCAAACTTACTTCTATCAGAATCATCTGGGAGCAGTACAAAAACATTCCATGAATAATTCTGTATTTGAAGAAATTAAGGTCACAAGATTCTTGTCTTTTTTTTGACATTTTCTTACAAAGACTCAGAATTTTCACACAAATTCATTCCTGTGTTGCAACATATTTGATCTTAGAGTCAACCTCTTGGTATTAGACAACCAATTAAATTTATTATAAATATAAACTAACCTGGACACATAGTTTCAGATATGTTTCATATTTACAAATGTAATTAGTATTACTAAGAAAGAAGTCTCATTTTCCCCTGAATTAAGAAAATTTTTTCCTCAAATATATTTTTCTACAATCAAACTGTGAAATCTTTTTATTATTTTGAATATGCTCACCATGTTGAGTAGACATTTTTATATTTGTATAAGTCCACTTAGATGTTACTGAGATATGTACAAAGTTTTCTAAGTGAAGTGTCCTGTTTTCAATACTGTGAATTCTAAGCATAGTACCCTACATATGCTAGGCAAGTGTT
Organism: Sigmodon hispidus; assembly: GCA_004025045.1. NCBI lineage: Eukaryota > Metazoa > Chordata > Mammalia > Rodentia > Cricetidae > Sigmodon > Sigmodon hispidus. Next base: position 13,695 of record PVIH01003441.1, read on the forward strand.
TTACATGAAGTTACTTTTGTAGCCCATTTTTGTTTATTCATTTTTGAAGTGGTCTCTTGCTAAGTCACTCAATCTTTTCTTAACTTCACTCCATAGCCCAGGCAAGCCTGGAACTTTTGATCCTGTTATCTTAGCATTCCAAGTAGCTGTCATTATGGACAGGTACCTCCACACCTGACTGGGAAATTACTTTGATCCCTTCTGGAATATTTCATACTAAAATTCAAGGACAATCTTCAATATCTGGGCAGATCTCTATAATATTACTTCCATGTACTGTTTTTTAGTCAATATCACCCTAATATATGTGTAACCCAAGCATCATATACAGGGGATATATGTAAGAGAGTATGAACTTGTCTTGTGTTAAGATGGGGCATAGCATCCACTCAATTTCTCTGTTGAAGCAGGGGATAATTCAAATGCTGTCTGACTTCTTATCGTGACTCTGTGGTAGGAAGTTACAGTCAGGCCAGTTGCTATATCCAGGGCAAACAAGCTGGCAGTCACCTGTAAGGACATCATGGTATTTCAGGACTCCCTGCAAACAGCTTGTCTGTGTCTTCCTGCTTTGTGAGAATTACTTCCAGTGGTGATCATGGGGATGCTGCTAAGAAATATTAAATCATTCCTGATAGGTCAGTAGATTTCTCACAGGTAATTAGTAACCTCACAGGTAGCTGGCAAGCTCAGCCTTTATAACAGGTGTGTGCAAACCAGTTTGTTTAAGGAATCAGACACATGGCTCTAACACATATCTAAATGTCATGGCCAGTGGTAATTATATTATGATAAATGATTCTATAATTAAGATTATTGTATAGACAGATAATTGTTGGTTTACTCAAAATTAGCATTTATATTCTGTTGTAGTTATTATCTCTTTCTTATCTCTGCCTGGTAAGAACTGAAGGTGTTTCATTTCTTGAAGAGTCAGAATTGCTTAGAAAGTCCTTGACTAGGTGCAACAGAAGCAAAGATCAAGTGCACTTGAAATAAAATAAGACTAATGTTAACTTGAAAGGAAAAACTTGTATTAAAAAAAGGACACAAGTTTTTGACTTACATCTTGAAAATACTAATTTGGTAATTTATTGGAGATCTCTGGAAGTGCCATCTGTGGATACGTTCCTTATGTTCATCTATCCTGTTATTCTTCCTTCATAAATGACTTTCTTGAGTCCAACATGCAATCTTCTGTTGGTCTTTCTCTTAAAACTCTGACCATTCCTTCAATTTTCCTTGCCACCACTCTCTTCTCTGTCTGACTTTTAAACTTCTGTGTTCAATAGGGCTGCACCCGAGGTATCACATGACTCAGATCTTCTTTATATCTTCCTACACTCATACGTGGTCATCTCTGGCTTTGTTAAACATTCACCAACTGTCTCTAAAGCTCCATCTTCCTATTTTAAAGGTCTTTATACTCCAGGTTAATGAAATAGAATTTTCTCTCCAAAAGCAAGTCCTCTTTTAGACATGACTCTTCCCTCATTGTAGAAGACAAAACCAGGAAGTAAGTATCTCTCTTCCCTCATTGTAGAACACAAAACCAGGGAGATTACTTCTTGGAGCTTTCCTTTCTCTGCTTCTCATGGCTGACTGTGGACAAGACTTTTCTATTTTCACCTTGGAGTTTCCTGCATATGTATATACCATCCTTTTATATAGGTAACATGCTAGTCTATGACATTATTTTTATCCTGACATCATAAATTAATTCTAAATTCATCATCTTCACATACATGTTTTCTGTCTTTTTATTCATTTTCTTCATAGGGCTATCAGAGGTTGTGCAGTTTTAATTGCATATTCTACATATTTTATTATAGTGCTTCTCTGCTGAAACTATTTACAATCTTCCCATTCTGTTAAGGCAGTGTTATTGTTGTTTTTGTTTAACTCTGGTATTATTGATTCACAATCCAGATGATCCTCTGCTATGGAGAACATCCTTATGCATAATGGGTGTTTAGCAACAAGCCTTAAACTGTGCCAGATGAATGTTACATCTCACCTACTACCCATAACATTTGTGACAACCAGAATTCTATGTCAACTCTTCATGATAATATAGGAACAAAACTACTATTTGAAAATGGCTCCAAATTCTTCATCTAAAGCTTGTCTAGTCTACCCTTTCCCTAGGCACCATAATTACCTTATGCCTTCCTCCTGTATTCCCTATGTCCCCAGTCTCACATGTTCACTCTATCTCAGTGCATTATTTTCTTTTCATCTCTCAGTTATTTTCCATTATGTTTACTTTCTATGGATCTAAGTGACTTGTTAGAAGTACCACTAATGAGAATGAGACTCTCTGATAAAATCTAGGAGTTCTGTGTGGGAACCACAGAATCTCTGACTAAAATAAACTAATTTGCAGTGTTCTCTCACATTTTTAGAAATGTTGACTGGAACAACACAAAATGAATCTTAAAAACATAGGTTTATGAAAAGTGATATATATATTGCAAATTTTATACAACCGTGTGTTCTCTAAATATACTTATTATGCATTGGAGTTGTAGGTACTTGTACTCAAAGCTCTCTTCATTTGTTCATCAGACCACACAGTCATATTAAATTATTTCTAGAAAGTAACAATCATGATGCTCTTTTTGTCATCAACTTAAGTGGGAGATTATTTAGAACCCATGGTTAAGATAGAATCAAGAAGGCAACCAGTAGAGACAGGAAGATGTGTTTTCAGTATAAGTATATATTTGAGGACCAAGTTTGGAATTGTTTCCTAAAGATAATGAGGTAATTTTGAGATAAGTTTCATAAGCTCAACATTCTTTACTGGTAATATATTAATGGACATGAAATAAGAGCAGGTTTAATAGTAGTTGAAATAAAACATTTTATAGAAAAATTCTAAGCTCTGGGTTGTAGTCTGAAGACTAATTGAAAACTGCCTTTGAAAATAAAATACAATTTTGCTGCACTCGTTAGAAATAACTATGGAGTTTTCAGAGCTTGTGATTAAAAACTGTGGATGAGTAATAACATATGGCACAAACGGATTCAGAATTAGGGAAATTTTTTGATACGAAAAGGCAAGATAGAAGGCAAAGTGTAGCTCAGTTTGTATGTAACAAGTATGCTTGTTAGCCTACATGAAGTTCTGGATTTGATTCCTCAGCATTCCATAAACTTGGTGTGGTGGCCCATGCCTCTGGTCTCAAAAATTCAGAGTCTGAAACAAGAAGAACAGAAGTTTGAGACCAAAGTTAGCAACATAGTAAATTTGAAACCAGCATGATTACATGGGGAGTTATCTCAAAATACATAATATTGTAATCTGGACATTGTTACTTTAACTTTAGTCAGAATTCCAGGGTGACTTAGGCTGTGTGTATGGTGTCTTTATTCTGAACCCTGAGTGCTAGGAATGAAACCTTGAGCTTTAACAATGAGCTACATCCTTGAACTAGAACCATAGTATTCTGAAATCTGCTCTTAAACTTTGTGCCTCTCAGCGTTACCAATTTTGTGGATTCATTCCTACATTTCCTGTTTGAGTTTCACCCTGTACTGCCTCCCTTTACTTCCACCTGAGCAAACTAGACTCTGTAAGTCTAAATCTATCAATGCTGAAGAGGCTTAAAAATTTACTCTGTTTGCATATTTGCTTAAGAGCTTCTTGGTAATTGTGACAATATTGAGCCTGACACAGTAATGGGAACACTATTGAAATGTGATAGATACCTTTCCCCTGATTTTAACTGTGTACAAAGCTGATGTTACTCCTGAAATGCAATAGAAAGACAATGAAAATAAGATGTAGTGAATTGAAAGCATATTTATATGTTACATAGATACAGGTACAATACATTGCACAGGTAGATAGATAGGCATTCCTTTAATGTTTTTTGTTAGATGAACTGATAAGCTAATGAAAAGTTGTGATCATTTCTATAATAAAGTTTTTGCAGAGTAATCCATAAGTTGAAGGAAAAGATGAAAGCCACAAGAATGAAAGGAAGGAAAGTAAAAAGAGGTAGCAACTGAAGAGCTTACAGTTGCACAAAGGCATTGAAAAGAATATTGGGTTTGGAGAAGACATAGGGCTCTCTCTGGTTTCCCTATCAAGCCTGTAGCCTTCTTTTCACCTCAGCATAGTTCCAGATAAATTTCATCCACCTGCTGACATCGAAAGTATCCATCCTCCACCAGGAAACACAAAGTATATGTAAATATGTTTCTGTTGGCAACATCAGCAGCTGTTTGAAAATAGGATTACAAACAGAATGAGTTGGGTGGACGCCTCACAAGTTTTTATTCAGCTACAAGTTCGTTGACACAGTTAACCTATTTCCCATTTTTAGTGGCATACCAAATGCCATTTCTTTGTTTTTCTTGAGTAGACAGTTGTGTTTTCTTCAGGTCGTTGTCTTTCAGAACAATTCCATCTGCAACATTGCTTTAAATATTTGAATCCCTTTAATAATTCTGCCTGCTTTCAACAGTATTCACATCTTTAATTAAGCCTGGAGTAGACTCTTGCTGTACAGCCACTTTAACTTGGAAAGCTAGTGGATTATTTCATTAAGAAGGAAAACTAAGTATATTGTTTTATATCCACATTATATTTGGCATTCAGATGCTACTCACAGACTCAGTACTTACACTAATCGATCTTCTTTAGCAGACAAAGTTTACTTCATTAAGTTACTATAATTTTATTGATAGTTTTTTTGATAATGAGATAATCTCTTGTGAGTCATTACAATTTTATTTTTCTTAAATGGGAGGACATGCTTCCATTAATTTAATTCCCCCTCCCAATGTTAAATTTATCAGTGACAATTCTGATTTAGCTGTCCTAGGCACTCCGCATATATGTCACAGTTGTGTAGCTTGTCTTCTTGTGGGACTCCTAACAGTGGAAGCGGGGCTGTTCTGACTTTTTGATCTGCTTTTGGGATTCATTTCCTCTCACTGAGTTGCCTTATCCAGTCTTACCATGAAGGGAGGTACCTAGTCTTATTGCAACTTGATATGCTACGTTTGCTTAATATACTTAAAAGTCCTGCCCCTTTTCTGAAGAGAAACAGGAGGGTAGATGAGAAGAAAAGGGAGGTGGGGAGGGATGAGAGAGGAGAAGGAAGGGAACACTGGTCAGATGTTCTATATGAGAGAAGAAAAATAAAAATAAAAAATAATCATTTTGGTGTAGAAGTGATGTCAGAAAAGAAAAATCTCACCACTAAACCAACATCTTGTAGCTATCTCACTTCTATTTTCTTTGCTCTTCTGAACTATTCAGTGGTAGACTCAAACTAACAACACTACCTTCACTGTTGCTACCTGTAGTAGCAAGTATAAAGGAGACAAGATATGACTCTCCATTTCAGAGATTTTCATTAATAGTCCTTAGATCAATTGATTCTGGGCTCAAGGAAAGGTAGATAATATTGAGAATGTGAGAATATATGTGGGGAGAAGTTGTATTTGAAAAAGAAAGTGATAGCCAGGAAGCAGAGCACAGAATGAAGAAACAAGTCAAGATAGAAGTGATGAGGACGTGCTGTCAGGGACCCACTTCCTTCTTGAATTAGGCCCTTGTAAAATGACATCATCTTGTGAATCCACTGAGATTTTAAACAACTAACAGTTCAGAGCCTTCATGATCTCACTCTCCCTGGAAATGCTCTCTGAACCCCAATGACTAGAAGCATTTCTGTATGCTCAATCCAAACAGGTTAACTGTCAAAGGCAACCATTACTCTGTCTCCTGTTCTGTTATCTGAAGTTGTGAACCAAGACATACCTACATTGTCAATAGTCATCTGCCTCTCGAACACTGAAGAAGCAAATCAGGTTGCTGATGCCACTGGATCCTTGATGCTTTGGATTGAGGCAAGAGTAGAACTCCTGATAACAATAAAATATATCCAAGAGAAAATGTTGAAAAATAAAAGGAATGACTAGAATGGATTCTTCATTTTAAAGAAGCTGCATAATTATATGTATAAGCATTTGGAAACATCTACATAATTATTCACTATAGTTTCTTTTGGTCTTGTTAGAGAAAAGGCTCCAGGTCAAGATAATCCTAAACCTAATGTTCAGTTGGACCTTATCATTCATTTAGTGACCACCCCTAGGAGAGTGGACTCAAGTTACATTATGCTAAAGAGATAGCAGAATAATTAGTCCTTTAATGTAATGCTATGATTTTTTTTTCTCCCTAGAGAGTCTTGTTTATGTGGGACTGTAAATCTAATTCAGAAAAGTCCATGTTTCTTTTATTTCTTCTGTCTTGCCTCTCTAAGCTTATTTTATTTTATTTTATTCTATTTAGCATTTTGAGCTGTCTTAGCCCCCACTCCATCCCAGCTTCTCTCCACTATGATGTGGCTACTTATCATCCTTGTGCCTGACATTCAAGCTTAAAATCTTACGGTCTTTTTTTCTTCTTTCCTCAATTCTTTTCTTCCTGGGTTTTACAGCTCGTCTCTCCATGCAAGGTTTTTTTGTTTGTTTGTTTTGTGGGGTTTTTGTTGTTATTGTTGGTTTTTGTTTTATTTTTTTGTTTCTTTCCTAAGAATTATTCTTGAGCTTCCTTTTGAATTTTTGTAATTTTATTATTATTATTATTAAGACTAAGAAACTCAAGTGGGTACCTTCCTTTCTCTTGTATTAGTCTTAATAATATTAAAACAGCTTCTTTAAAAATGAGATCATAAACATTCTTTTCTAGTATAATGACATTCATATCTTTTTGTGTTTGTGCATATGGAAAGATTACATCTATGAGCCGGTCAATATACCAGCAGCTACAGATATAGATATAGGCAGGAAAAATCACACAGAGATGCTTTCCATTCTTTCTATGATTCCTTGGGTAGAAAAGGCATCCCTTGTGAGAAATGTCTAAGCTGCATTCCCTCTTCTCTGGACTGGATCTTCTTGTTTGTCCTCACCTGGAAGAAACTTGACCTCCTTTTCAGGCTGGTTGCATGGTCCTTATCAGTTCCTTATAAGTCACTTTCTCTCCATTTGAAGTGCAAAATTTCTTCGTTTACATTACAAAAGAGTAGTTAAGAATCTCAAGTGTTCTCTTTCTTCCCTAACCCACAGGAATGTGCCAAGCAGCAAGCTCTTCTAAATGTCTCAGATGTAAAAAGAGAGCAGCAATTCCTATGATGAGGCACAATTAGTTCTATTCTGTGATTTCATTACACTGCACTTTTATTTTTACCCAAATATATTCCTTCATCTTGGTCTTCGATTTCTTTTTTTCATTTTGTAATTTCTAGTTGTTAAAATGATCCCATGTATGAATACTCTTTAAAAAATCTTCCTCTCTGAAGATTGCAATGGAAATGATTCTTTCCTTAGTCTGTACTTTCCTTAAAGTGCCCATTGCTTAAGGATGAGCTGAATATGCTGACTTGAGGCATTGCTTGTTTCTAAAAGGAAGTACCTATGCACCAGTATGCTGGGAGGGAGCTTGGGCAGTGTGGGAACTGCACATGGGGGAAGGTGGGATATTCTATTACCTAATTTCTGAGTTTATATACATGTCTTTATCCACCTAAGGCTTACATTTGGGATTTAAATTTTGTCTTTATCATTTTGTGGTACACAGTCATCTGATTTAAACTGTTTACTATCCAATAAGTATTTCATGCAAGTGTAGTTAAGTCCTCATATCTTTGAAAGTTGCTTCTGTTTCTTTTTTTTTTTTAAGAGGAAAAAAAATCTACCTTTATTTGAGAAAGAAAAACTGCATGAAGCAATAATGTTATGACTTACAAGCTAACATTGATAGAGGTTCTAGCTACAATACTTGTGCAGCTGATAGTCCATTAGAGTTTGCCCACTCCCTATTAGGGTGTTTATTTAATATTCTTGATTTTCTTGATTTACTTGAAACACATATGGCTTTTTATTAGTTATGATGAAAGGAAAAAAATGATATATACCTGTATTTTTTGTTTACTTAAAGTAGGAAACCAAGTGAAATGGAACGCCTGTAGGTGGCGCTTTGGGAAGAACGAAGGCATTATTGACAAAGTGGGGCTGAAAAGGCTCAGAATCTTCCTTGCTTGTTCTCTCATCACTAAGCTCTTTCCTAAATACTCACCTTTTTCTCTTCCCAAATCCATGTCATTATACATTACAGAGAAAAAATTGGTATCATTCACCCAATATATAAATAAATATTTAAGTCCTTCTGGAATGTTAAAACTAGCTAGAGGTAGGTATGTTTGCATAGACTGTCCCATAAAGTATGGGTAGTAAAACAAAATTGCAAACCCTGAAAAGAAAACAAGCCCTTGAGTGACCAACTCTGCTTTTCCTTCACAGGAAATCCCAAAAGACAGGTGTATTTCTGTATTGTTAAAATGTATAAATTATACCAGAGTCTCGGGGCCCCATTTTTATTAACTAATCTGTTGTGTGCTGTAACTAGATGACATTCAGAACAATGTATATGAAAGGGAACTAAAATTTTTTAATGTCGGTTACACTGCTCTCATCCCAGCCATGAAGTAGCCGGCTGAAATAATTTGTTCCTTTTATAGCTGCTAAGCAGTGGACCTGAGATGCATAGGCAGAGTTCCCAGATGGCCCACAAACTCAGTGCCACACACACAGTTGTGTGATTTCACTGATGTACTCTGGTGATACCAGTCGCACATATTACTTCAGCTTTTTAAAAAGTAAACCCATTTCAGTTCTTCTTAATAACTATTATTGTGAGATTTGTATTCAGTTCATCTTCTTGCTTACTGATTATAAGCCACCAACACCTTTAATACTAGAACCTCACTAAATATAGGTAAAGATGGTATCAAGTAGGAAACTAGCAGTGATTTCTCCCAACAAGAAGCCATTCTTTTTGTCTGAATACTCTCTTCATAGTGCTTTCACATCTTTTCTGCCTTCATTCTACAATTGCACTGTCAATCCTACAATTGCGCTGTGACTTTACAGTGTTCTCTGCACAGACTCTGTTGGAACAGTTTATTCTCGGGAGGAAGGACGACACAATGTTCCTGCTTCCTTAATCAAGTGTCCCTAGAGCAGGTGATGGTGCGAGTGGAAACGGGGAAGCCCCAATTAATTAAATTGAAGTTGATAATTTCATAGAAACAGTCACAGCTCAAGGACCATCTAAATCTTGAGAAGTGAGTACATGTTTTTCAGTGATAAATTGTTTTTGCTTTTTGTTACAACATTTAAAATAAATTATTTTTTAATTTTAAAGTCTAATTAATGAACCTATCTTTGGAAACTGTTGACTTGTTTGAAGTTATGACACAGATGTGATCTCTTCTTAAAGTTTTGTTTAGAATGGAAAGTATTTGATGAATATATGACAAAGACATCAATAGTGCTACTCACAGTGTTATGATGATACGTTTTTCTTTAGAATCTTTACTTACAATTTTCAATTCTGAAACAATTTTAGACTAACATGTAACATAACTCTTCTATTGGAAACTTGTGGAATTTGAAGTTTGAATAGCACCTGGGTGAAGAAAGAGAGAGAGAGGGAGAGGGAAACGGAGAGATAGAGAAAGAGGGAAGGAGGAAGGGAGGGAGAGAGACAGAGAGAAAGTGTGTGTGGGGGAGGATGAGAGGGAGGAAAGAGAGAGAGAAAGAGAGAGAGAGAGAGAGAGAGAGAGAGAGAGAGAGAGAGAGAGAGAGAGGACTATTTCCAGGTATGGTGGACGAGAAAATTTGTAATAGGAGGTTTCTGGCCCAGCCTTTCCAGTTTAGCCCTGAGATTCAGACCTGCAGTCCCAAAGTATCAAAGAAACACACAAACACATATTAATTTTATGTTGATTGACCTAGGGCTCAGGCATATAACCTGATAAGTCTTTACTTTTAAACTAACCCATAATTCTTAACTTATTTAGCTTGGTACCTTTTCTCAGAACAGCATTTCAGCTTCCTTACTCTGCATCTGCTGGTGTCTCATCTAGCATTTCTCTGGTGGCTCTGCTTTGCTCCTTCTGTTCCTAGAGTTTTCTTAGTCTGGTAGCCCCACCCACACTTCTTGTCTGCCTTCTGTCCAATCAGCTTTTTATTAAACTAGTAGGAAATAGAAATATTTCCAAAGTACAAGAACATACTCCCACAGCAAAAGTTTATTATAGATGTTATGATTCTGACCCATGTCCTGGAGCCCTTGCCAATAGAAATAACCTGGCCAACCTAGTGCCCTGATATTAAGCAGTCCTTATGAAGATTTCCCACCTTTGCCCTCCTCTCTGGTTCCCTCTCTTCCTCTTTCCCTCTCCTGGAACTTCTGGGGACAGAGAAGTCATCCCCCAACACCTGCCTTTCCCTTGTTCCCATATAAGATCTCTCCATTTGATCCAAAGCCTGTATGTTTCTGCTCTCTTCCCACCTGCATGGGTCCATAACCACCGAGTGCTGACAATAGGTATCTGGGAGATCATAGTCAGAGGCAGGAATATCTGGGAGAGTCCAGAGTGGACATGACCAGGCTGACCTGGGCCATGTGGGGAGAAGGGAAGGGAAAGGGAGAACATAGAGAGGGAAACCAGTTTCAGCATCCAGGAGGCCAAGTGTACAAGATGGGAAGGGTATGCAAAATTAACAGGCATGCTATGCTTTCTACTGTTAACAAGGAAGTTCAATTGCAAAGAAAGAAATCACCAGTATGAAGTGTCCTGGCAAGTCTAATTATACTCTTGATCAAGAGGATTGTTCAGGAAGAGCAAACACACACCAAGGCACAAAGTGCATTTAATTTTTAGTCTAAGGAAAGTGGTAATTGTGTCTTTTCCCCATTTGCCACCCCACTCCAGTCTTACTCAGTTGACTAGGAAATGGAGGAGGAAAAAAGAATTACTGCTGTAGACTACCAAAATCCTAGAATAGAGAGTCATGAGCTTTTATGTTACCGGCTAGACAGAATTACATCATTCATGTAAAAGTCTTACTAGATTGTGGAGGTGTAAAAAGATTTTAATATCTTATCCCAAAACAAACTTTATATTATAGAAAAGAATCATATTTGATTTATTTTACACTGCCACCACAGATATTAAGAAGTATTTTTGTGGTGTGCTTTCAAATTTAAAAGGCTGCTTAGTACATCAACTTTTAAAAATATGTTTTTCTTTAGGCATGATAAAGAGACCTTTTCTTAATATTCTTTTGTGCTAAAATAGTCGTTAATAAATGAATAAGTATATGAAGATATCTTTCCAAATACCATAATAATTAAATCTATAAAGTAACTTAATTTAGGAACTTAATATTTTTTGTTATTAGATATTATTGACCTTGAATGTGTTGGCAAAATATGTAATATCCTTATTATTGTATTACATGTCTTAATGTCTTGCAATAATTATTTGTTATTTCTAGGTCAAATTATGACATCTTGTGGGATTATTTTATTAGCAATAACCTTTTATTTATACAGGCTTTTTATTGAATGAGTGTGTTTCAGTACTTTGTGGAAGTTTAGAATCTGATCTTATTAGCCTTTCATTTGCAAAAAAAAACCCCACTATATGTGTTACCCAAGGAAATTGTGTTCTATTTCAAGTTGTTAGTTTAACTAATAAAATAGTTTAGAAACAGAAGTTGTTGTGGAATACTCCTTTACACTGTATGAAGTATATGTCACTGTGATTGGTTTAATGAAGAGCTGAATGATCATTAGCTCAGCAGGAAGAAGTTAGTGGGACTTTGGGGGACAGAGAGGACTCAGAGAGGAAGAAAAGTGGGGACTCAGAGGAAGAAAGGAATGCAGGAAGAGAAGCAAGAGCCAGGAGCCACATGGCAACATGTAGACTAACAAAAATGAGTTAATTGGAGATATAAGAACTAGTTAGAAACAAACATAAGTGAAGGCCAAACTTTCTTAATTAATAATATGTCTCTATCTCTTTTTTTGTTAGCTGGTGTCCTAAAGAAAAGACCCATTATAAGAGAGAAATTCAGGGACCTTTGTATTGGAGGTCAAGAGAAATTGAGAGGAGACGAAGTGTAATTCTTAGCAGGCGCCAGGACAGAGGCTGAGAAGAACAGGAAAGGAAGTCAAGCCTTTTTGAGTTAGAGTCCATGAAAGCTGTTGCATTTAGCAATGAGCAGTATGGTAGGTAGGGGAAGCTTTCAGAGAGAAATCCTAGAGTGTCATAGGCAGAGTATTTAAACATTGAAATTAGAAAAAGAAGTGACACTTTTGGAGTTAGAATTGAGAAAAGTTGGCAGGTTTGGTCATGCTGATGGAGTCACTGTAAGCAGCAGCATCATGGAAGGAGCTTATAAGAAGTGTAAACATATTACCATTTTTGTTTTATTGTTTTAAAATGTCTTCATACAATATATTTTGATGTTTTTCTCCCTCAACTCTTCTCATATACCTATCCCCCTAACTTTATGTGTGCTTTCTCTCTCTCACTCACTTAAGCAAAAGACCCCATAAGCCCACAAAAAATGAAAATCAAAATGAACAAGAAAAGACCAATAAGCCAAAATAAAACATCATCAAAAAACCCAGTGATTTTATTTTGTGTTGGTCAGCTACCCCTGAAATATGGTTGATATTACCCAGTGACATTACATTGGAGAAAACCTGTGTTTCCTTTGCTAGGAGGTATCAATTGCACATAGCTTCATATTTCGGGATCATTGCACAGAACTTTATGGTTAGGGGTCAGAACCTGTGTCTACTTTCCCATCTCATTGCTGGGACCTTGTTGGGCTTCAACCTGATCTGTGTGTGTTCCCACAGTCTTCGTAAGTTCATATATGCATTAGTCCTGACACTCTTTTCTGAGAGTCACTGAGCCTTTCTGGCTTTTAGACTTTCTACTATTCCCTTTTCCTCATAGATCCCTGATAATGTAGTCATCATTTTCCTTTGGCCACCAATTAACACATCTTGCAAATAAAGTCATAAAGACTTATTATTAATTATGAATATTGACCTTAGCTTGGGATTGCTCCACTAGCTTTTTAAACTTAATTTAATTTATTAATATTCATTTATGTTTTGCTTTGGGGCTTTTTACCTTACTTTCGTTTTGTATGCCCTGTTTTCCTGCTTCTTCTGTGTCCATCTTGCTGGCTCCTGGTGTCTCCCAGGCATCTCTTTTTCTCTCTTCCCCTAAGCCTAAATTCTTCCTTTTAGTTGTTTTACTGCCTGCAAGTCCCACTTATACTTTCTCCCTCTCTAGTGCCAATTCAGCTTTTTATTAGATCAATTACTTGCTTAGGCTACACATCTCTATATAGTTAAACAAATTCAACACATCTATGAAAGTTAAGCAAATATTCTACAACATAAATGCAATACATTTTTTATATAATTAAACAAATGTGACACATTTTTACATAGTTGAACAAATATTCTGAGACACTCTGAACCCTGAGAGTTGGGAGTATTAATAAGACAAACCATTTAGGGCTCCTTTTTCTAAAGTCCGAACATTGTTCAGTTGTGTTAATTCCCATAAGCTACAAGAAGTGTCTTTGATGTGAGTTGAATGAGGGTGTGATTTATGGGTATAGCAGCATGTTATTAGGAGTCATTGTATTACTATACTCTTTTAGTAAAATGATAACATTAAGTTTTCCTTTAGGACCTTGACTTTTCTATTCTAAGGTTCTTGGTCTCTTTTGCTGTTTCAGATATCATTTCATATAGTGATCCTTAAATAGTTTTTTAAAAGAGATTGCTTATTCCATAACATTTGTACCATTATTGCACCATGACAGTTGCCAGTGTAGATGTCAAAGTTTGTATCTGAGAGATATTTAAAGTAACCATTTTTCCTACAGCAGCATAGAGTACCTTCTAGAACTATGAACACAAGTCTGTAGGGGTGAAGCACTTTAGGTCCACTCAACTTCTCATCAGACTGTGATACAAACAAGTGGAGTCTTAAGCAATAAGCCTTACCATCAGGTTATGAAAAACAACCAAAATCCCTGGCAATGGCTTGTGATGTTTGAGATTTTGATGAGATCCTTTTGGCTAATGGCTCAACAATACGTAACCTGTTGGGGTGACCCTGGTTTGTGTTCAGGAGTTGGATTTGCCTCTATGCTCAGATTCCTGCTGTTTCCCCTTGTGGGAGGGGCACAGATGGCTTGGAGAGCAACAACGCAGCTTCTGGCAGCAGGTTGAAACAAGGAAGTCCAATTATTATGGAGGGGAAAACCTTAAATACTTTTTCCCCAGACCATCCTCCCAGTCAAGGGAAAAGGCTTTGATTTGCTGATATCTGTGACTGTGGGCAATAGTCTCACCTAGTCTAGAAATATTGTATTCAGCCTCTGTCTTCATCAAGACCCCAAGCTCAGACCCCAGGTTGGTTCATGTGGAAGTGCTTAGGAACACATATCTTAAGGCACTAATTATTACCAGTTTGCACTGGCTGTGTTCAGCCTGGTCTTCAGGCCCTTAGAAGCCCATATATTCTATAGTAACACATTCCTAGCACTGGGTTTTCTTGATGGCATAAGATATTTAGTTGGGGCATTGACTTTCCTCAGTCATTTCTTACTGTCCTGCTACATAGAAATAAAAAGACCATTCCATCTCTTTCTCATAGCCACAAAAAGATTCTATAGAAGCAAAGGCATCTGTCAATACCTCTCAACCCATTACCCTAATTATCTCTCACAGGCAGGACACTGGGTTCTCCAGGCATTCCAGAGCAAAAAGTCAAAAGCCCTTAAGAGATGCCTGGCTTTTTTTATGACAAAGTTTCTTTAGTCATCACAGGGGACTTGTGCAAATTATTTCTCAGATCTGAGCATTCTAATTATTGGGATAGAGCAGTTATTTCTGGTCAGGAAAGAGCACAGTGCCTTATGTTAGGGCTGCTGTCACATTCCTACAGTTATTTGGTGACTCATCAAAACAAAAATCACTACTGAATAAAAATTGTGTCAAGACATAAATGAAAACATCTTATAATTGAATGAAAATAAAAATACAGCATACACAACCCATTGAAAGCAAAAAAAAAAAAAAAACGGGAGAAGTCCCATTTAGTAACTTAATGATATGCTTGAACTCTAGGATAACAAGAAGAAAGACCACTCCAAAAGAGTGGATGGTAAGAAATCATCACAATCAGGCCCGAAGTCAATGAAATAGAAACAAATGAACAACAACAAATGCATTACAGAGAATTAATAAAAGGAAGATTTGACTCTTAGAGGAAATAAACAAAGATAAAAACCCCTTAGCCAAATTAACCAAAAGACACAGAGATAATACCTTAATGAATTCAATTCGAAATGAAAAGGAAAATATTAAAGCTGACACTTAGAATTCATCAGGACACTTAGAAAATCATCAGGACATACTTTAAAAGTCTTTTTGGGGGGACCAAAACAGGATAATCTAAGTATGTTCTCTTGTTGAGAGGACAATTATCCTGTCCATCTTCTTACTATGTTTTTAGATGGCTCTGGTGTTTTGAGGGAGGGGCTCCTAGGTGATTGACAAATGCAAATGGATTAGCTGCTTAAGAGAGAAGACAATAGTATGTAATGTTTTCATCTTTGGCCCTACTCAGGGCCAGAGGCAGAAGATAAGATTCCATTCTTTTGACAGAATGAAGTGGCTTTCCCTTAATGGGGCTCAGGAAAGGCCTGTTATCTCCACCTTCTTACATGGGAAGTAGTGGTGTTTTCATTTCTAGTATAACTAGGGAAACACAGGTGTTGGGATTTAAAGATTGATCAAAGGCACCTGAAAAAGTGCTCATCATCTTTAGCCATCAGAGAAATGCAAATGAAAACAATTTTGAGATACCATCTTACACCTGTCAGATTGGCCAAGATAAAAGACACAGATGACAGCCTATGCTGGAGAAGATGTGGAGCAAGGGAAACACTCCACCATTGTTTGTGGGAGTGTAAGCTTGTTCAGCCACTTTGGAATGAAGTATGGCAGTTTCTCAGAAAACTGAGAATCAATCTCCCCAAGGACCCAGCAATACCACTTCAGGGTGTATACCCTAAAGATGCACAGTCACACTCCAAAGGCATTAGCTCAACTATGTTCATAGCAGTGTTATTTGTAATAGCAAGAACCTGGAAACAACCTAGATGCCCCTCAACTGAAGAATGAATTAACAAACTGTGGTACATCTACACAATGGAGTACTACTCAGCAGTAAGAAAAAATGATGTCCTAAAATGTGCAGGCAAATGGATGGATGTACTCACTCATTAGTGGTCTCTAAACACACAAACAAACAAACAAGAAAAAAGCAAAGCATGCCCAAGCTGCAAACAACAACCACTGAACAGCTTGGGATCAGAAACACCTTGGAATGACTCCTTGGATCCCACTCTCCCTAGAGGAACACCTGACTCAGTCTTGAGGTTGAGGGGAGAAAACTGGATCTGCCAGGAGTGGAGGCTGAACTAAGCAATATTGGGACAGTGGGACTTTGGGACTGCCTGGGAGGGGGGTGTGGGGAGTTGCGGAGAAGAGAGAATGACCTGATGTGGTGGGACGGGGAAGGGACTTTGAATAAGGATATACAAGGATAGAAACTGTGACTTCTTTGTTCATAATAATAAAAAATGAATAAATAAAAGTGGTTCTTTGTCAAAGGCTTTCAAGGCTACTGTGGATTCCTGGGGTGTGTGTGAGAAGCTGTCTACAATGGTTGGTTAACCTATTAGGACTTGGTTGACGAGGAGAGGTTGGAATATTGTAGGCCTGGAGCCTAAATACAATTTATCTTCAGCTGTGTGTAGCCCCTAAAGAGCCATCCACCTGTTACCCTCAGTGTGAATCTAGACATTTTATGACTAAAAGATAAAGCTGAACCTAATGTTCTGATAAACAGAGTAAAACCTTTGGAATGTGTTATCTTAACATAACCTTATTCTTTATCAGTCAAAGGGCTAAGGATGCTCTCAGATAGTATGTGAGCTGGACATCTGAGAGATTTCTCCATTCTAAGGTAACTACCTACTTAATGTTTCTACTTGGTTACAGGAAGAGTTTCTTGCTTTTCTTGGTTCTACTGTTATAAGAAGATCATGGAATTGCGGCCTCATTTGAACATGGAATTTGGCAAACCCAAACTTGTGTTTCCAGGCCACTGTCACTCATGTTTCCCTCTTTAAGTCTTTTGAAGTAAAACCTATATTTTTTTGTGCATGCTACTAATCCCTATAACAATGTTACTGCATTTAGAAAGGTATTAAGAAAAAAATGTTATGCCAATGAAAATATATAGCTTCTATTTACATATGTATAATTTAATTCACTGTGATAAAGTATATTATATCTTCATGACTTTTCTGGTTATTATTGTAAAAAGGTATATTCCAGAAATAAGCATCTTTTTCCTTCAAGAATATCTTTGTCTTACTCATTAAAGTACTTAAATTATGTTAGTCAGTATTGTCTATAATTTATGTTGACAAACTATGAATGTGAAATTTTACTCATTGAAGGACTTAAATTATGTCAATATTGTCCATGTTTTATGTTGACAAACTACTTAAGTGAAATGTTTGTAGATTCAGAAGGGTAAATTATCTTCATATCTATTTTATGTTTTCTTGATGGAAAAAAGTACTATTCACTGCAGATTAGTCATCATTCAGGTGTAGAACATGAAGATGGTTTTTAAATGAGTACTTTTTGTATATTTTGAGATTATAATCTAAATTATTTATCTCTTTTTATTTTTCCTTCAAATATTTCTTACTCTTTTTCAAATTCATGGCCTCTTGTTTCATTAATTGTTGTTACATTCATATATGTACATACACATAAATGTTTCAGAATCCATACATGGAACCTGCTCAGACTGTACAAGGTTACTTGAAAGTATTTTTTAGGGCTCATCATGTGGTATTTGATTATCAATTGGTATATTTAATGATTGGCATCTAAATAAATTGTGGAAACATACTCTTTTGTAATTTCAATGTAACTTACCTTTCAAATTACAGAGGAATGGAAGACCATCTCATTGTATGTCTTGCCTTTATGTAGATCCAGACTCTTAAGTACTTATATTAAAAAAAGAAAAACATTTTGAAAATTGGTTGAGATCATTAGTTATCAGCTTTACTTCCACTATTCTCTTTTTTTATTTATTTTGCATTTATCAAGAAAAACAGTAAAATGAATTTAAAATGCTGATAAGTTAACAATAACTATAAAGAAGATAAAAATCATAAGCATGACTTATCAAGGGTGATAATGCAAATAAGATTGCTACACATATATTTACTTTGTGTTCAGCTTTCCCTCTGAATTTTTTTTTCCATCTCTGCATATCCCCATTCAAGGTCCCTTCCCCCTCATGCTATATCAGGTCATTTTTTCTTCTCCACAACTCCCCATCCCCTCCTTGGGCAGGGAGCAGACAGTCCTATGGTCCCACTTACCCAATAATGCTTAGATCAGTCTCTACTCCTGGCAAATACAATTTTGTCCCCCCTTCCACAAGAGTGAGTCAAGTGTTCCTATAGTTGGAGTGGGATCTGAAGGCACTATTCTCTCTTAACATGTTTCTAAACTTACTCCTGGATTTGATATCATGGTCTTTTTATTTCTATCCTTGGTAAGTTCAGTGTGGAAACATTTGGACTATTTTATGTATTTACCATATAATTATTTGAAACAATTATTTAACTGGATGTAGTATATAGTAGTATGTACCTGTAATATCAGTATTCAAGAGGTTGAGGTAAATTCAATGAAAAAAATTTAGTGGTAGTTGGAGATATCATTTCTACCTCAGTAGCTAATATAACACACAAATAAAAACAGTACTCACAAAATATTTTAACGGTCACTGTGGTTTTTGTACAAGAACACAGACTACATCAGCAAAAATATAATTAAGTTGATAAAACAAGTCTCATACTAATTATATTCTTTATATAAATGTCATGTGTTGAGGCTAGTTTGAAAGTCTAGATGATTTTAATTCTATTCTAATAAATCTAAACCAGGGAAGTTTAAAATGGAGCAATATTCAGGGCCTGTGGCAGTTTGAATGAGAATATCTCTCATATATTTAGATGCTTTCTTACTTGGTCCTAATTGTCTGTGCTATTTGGGTTTGTTTAGTTAGTGTCTTCATTAGGGTCTTATTGCTTGGAAGATACACAGTGATCATTGCAACACTTATAAAGGAAAACATTTAATTAGGGCTGGCTTGTAGTTCAGAGATTTAGTCTGTTATCGTGGCAGGAAGCATGGAGCTACATGGTTAGACATGTTGCTGGAGTGGTAGCTCAGAATTTTACATCTAGATCATCAGGCAGCAGGAACTGACAGTAACTCATGGACCAGCCTTCAGCATCTGAAATCTCTAAGCCCCACCTTAGTGACCCACTTTTAACACTCTAAGCCATATCTACTCTAACAAAGCCACACTTTATAATAATGGCACTCCCTATGAGCATATGAGGTCTGATTTTATCCAAACCTCCACATTTAAGAAGTGTAGCCTTGATGGAGAAAGTACATCAGTGGGGTGGGCTTTGGAGTTTCAAAGACACATGCCATTACCAGTGCACTCGCTGCTTCCTGCTTGTGCTTCAAGCTATGAGCCCTCAGCAATTCTTAGTGACTTGCCTGCCTGTTGCCATGCTTTCTCTCCATGCGGTCATGTACACATTTATCCTTCTGGTACCATAAAAAATAATTCCATCTACAAGCAGCTTTGGTCATGGTATTAGTCATAACAATAGAAAAGGGAACTTACTGTAGAATCAAGATTACAGAGTCAAGATGATAGCCATTTTTTTTCTGCATGATAATTTAAATACAGATAGGGGAATAGGGTGTTGGAAAGATATTAAAGTACAGAGAGTTAGGGCAGCAAATTTTGGTTGTAATATAACAGCATTTGCCTTATGATGACATGTGTTTGAATACATGGTTGGGTGATGGCACTTATGTAGGGTCAGTCTATTGAACAACATTACTAGACCTGGTCTCATAGTCCTCTGTAGAGTCATGTTTTAGTTCCAGATGTAGGGCCATGTTCTAGTGAGGTATGCTTGTGATAATGTACATGCTAACACATAGAAAAAGTAATTTATGAAAAATATGGGAGCATAAAACCTTCAGCTTATAAGCTTCACCTAAATGTAGTCTGCAAAAATTAAGGATCACTCTAATAGCATGTTCTGTATTAGCAATAAGTGCAAGAAATTATCTATTATAATACAGTCTACTAAAATGTTTTAAATCTTTTATTAAACTGCTAAATGGTTTCTAAATGTTCTATAATTATAATCAGTTTTACAATAATATTTAATTCATAATACATCTTTAAATGCTTTTTACTCATCCTTTGTAAACTACAGAAAAAGCAGATGTTTGTGTTTGTGTTTCTTAGAGAAGACAATGAGTTTTTAAATTTCAAGTTCCATATCTCTTTTTCAAACTCATTTAATAGTCAATAATGCTGATTATAGGCAATGTTTTCTTAGTGTGTGTAAATTTTTTATTCATCCATTTGTCACTTCCTCTCATCAGCAATCAGCTGTCATTTGTGGAAAGCTTACAAGCTGAGTTCATGGAGCCAGAGGGCTTAAGTGACTTTAAGACATTGACTGTAATGTTTTTAAGGCTTTGACAAAGATGAGGGATGTCAGGAGTTTTCAGTTTACTGAGTTTCCAACCGAATATGGCAAAAACCCATAGCACTTGAAGCCAGGAAGTAAAAGCTTTACAATAATGGATTTTGTTTAGTTGTTCACTCTTTATAATTTGACTTGACAGAGTCTGATCCACTCAGAAGAGCAGATAGACCCAGAGTGTTCAAGACTACTGCATATCCCTGATGCGTCAAAGCTGCATGCTACAGATGGATTTATTCTTTTCACGAAGGGAACTATGTAATGGGAGGCAGTGTTTGCAGACCAAATATCTAATGAGAGATAATATCCAAGTATATAAGAACTATAAAGGTCATATTTTTCTTCACAACTGTCCCAACTTGAAAAAAAGTGAAAAAGATACAGATGTTCTTGTTTTCCTCAGAGAACACATATAAATGGCATACAGGCTTATCAAAAGGTAAACGTTGCTCATCATCAAAGGTAACTACCATGACATATTTCTTCATACTTGATGATAATGTCTATTATCAAAGAGTAAAACAGTAAGTGTTAGTAACTGTGTGAAGATAAGAGGATCATTGTACAGTGTTGTGATGATAAACTGATAAAGCCATTATGCAATATGGCATGTCAGTACTTCACAACAATAAAAACCATCTTGTTTTATACTATAGTAGATGAACTACTGGGTATATGTCCAAAAGGAAAAAAGTCAGCATGTTGAAGAAATATTTACAGTGCTATAATTTTTATGGTATTTGTAATAATATATAAGATATGGAAACAACCATCCAGGATCCATCATGGGTAAATGAATAATGAAAACTTGGCCGAGACACACAGATACACACACATAGTTTTTAAATTTTATTCAAGTTTCAATCATGTATGTAATGGACCTTGATTAAATCTATTCTTCACTCCCCCTGCTCCAACTCTCCTGACAACTCCCAATCTCATTCTTCTTCCAATTTGATGTTCTCTTTTAAAATTAAGTTTAATTAATTGCTGGCCATGCACTTGGGTTTGGTGAACCTAGCCATGGATACACTTCAAAGGAAAGACTCTAGCATTCATCCTCCAGCAGCTATCATCTGCCAATAGCTTCTTTTCTAGAGATGGGATGTTCCTCTCCTTCTATACCATGCTGGAATTTTTAACTGACTTGATATTGTACAGGTCTAATGTGAGTAGCCAATACTAATGCAATAAGAAAATTCTCTGATCAAGGTTAGAGCAGAATCAATATATAACAATAAACATGAATGTTTAAAGGCAGTTTGACAATATGACCATTTAGAAAAAGCAGTATCAATAGGTTCTCACCTAGGACCCATGACTTCCGAGCCATTGTTTTTGATCATACTTATAATATCGAACATAAAATTTCCTCCTGGAGAGGAGACCTCAAATCCAACCAAGAGGCCAGTTACCTTTCCACTGTTGTACTAATTGGCACATGTTTCCTGGAAGGTCACTACTGTAGCATGCAAACACACACAATTTAATATTACTTGTAATTTTAAAAAGAGAATAAATTTCTACATATTTCAAATAACATGGGTAAAAATAAGACATTAAGCAAAGTGAAGTAACCTGAGGATGGGATGACGGCTCAGTGGATAAGATTGCTTGTTCTTCACATATGAGGATCTGAATTTGAACCAGAGCCTACATAAAAAGTTGGATATGTTGCTATTATGCACCCATAACTCTAGTATTGTATGGCAGAGACAGAAAGAAACTGGAGGACTCCTAGAAAGCCAGCCTAGTAGAAATGGTTAGCTTCTGATTCTGTAAGCAACCCTGCCTCAAGTATAAAATGTTTCATGCAATAGAGGAAGGCATCTGAACACCAGACCTCATCTTCTGTCCTCATGCCTACATTTCTGACCCTAGCGGAGGGAGGAGGGCATAATAAAGAAGCCCAAAACTCATATTTTCTTTTATCTAGAGAAGGATGTAAGTCGAAATACAGAACAGGATGTGAAACACAGAATAGGATTATTGTTGCCAAGGACCAGGAAAAAATAGAGGATGTATAGAGAATTTGGACCATAGTGCACAGGAAAAAAAAAACAAAAACAAACTTAACTTTATAAATGAACAAATTGTGGAAATCAGTATACAGCATGACCACTAATATTAGTAACAATATCTCAGATTTCTAAGAGATTCTATCTTTTTAAATATTTATTTATTATGTATACAGTATACAGAAGAGGGCACTAGATCTCATTATAGATGGTTGTGAGCCACCATGTGGTTATGGGAAGTCGAACTCAGGACCTCTGGAAAAACAGTCAGTGCTCTTAACCTCGGAGCCATCTCTTCAGTCCCAGATTCTATCTTTTGTCTTCTCACCAAAAAAAATATAACATGGCTGATGTCCACCAGCTTGACTATATTAATCAATTTACAATGTATGCAAGTACTTAGTTATTAATTTTTTATAAGTTACCAATAGCAAGAAAAAATACAGTAAGAAAAGGTTTTTCTTGTGGTAAATGTATAGATCTTGAAATATAGTTTGTCAGGTATTTGAAAACTAGTCTGAAAGCTGAAGTGATAAATGTTTCTTCTTTTTGGTAAATTTGAAGTGCTAGAAATACATTTTATCAGGTATTTGAGAACTTGTCTGAAAGACTATCATGTGAAGTCAAGGGTTCTGATGCCATGAGTATAATAAATTATGAGTTTTCTACTCAGTGATCATTAGATAAGTTCCTTGTCTAGGAAAGAGAAATACCAGTACATATGATCTAACAAAATTAGAATAGTTGATTTTTTAAAAACATTCAAATAGTTCTTGCAGTGTAATAAGTTTCCGAATTATAGTTTTATGTTCCATTTAGATGAAAATGTCACTCAAGTGTCATCAGCTTCCTGAGCAGCTGCTTTACAAATAAATGACTTGGAGGCTTAATATTATAGTAAATGCTGGGCCAATAGCTCAAGCATATTACTAACTAGCTCTTACACTTAAATTAACCATAATTCTTTTTTTGTTGTTTTTTTAGTTTAGTTTTGTTTTTTAATTGTATTAAATCATTTAAAGTATTTAAAAATGCACATGATTTCCTAGTGACATAAATGATTGAATAAATCAAGAAATGAGAAAGAAGAAACAAATCTCCCAAGGAGAAGAATTACAAAAGTTTTATGTAGACATTCTTCCCTCATCGATGTGCAGTTGAACTGCCTGCTCCTTACATATGAGCTGCATGTGATGCCCTTTTCCCAAAGATGGAAGAATGGAAAGCAGGTGGTGAGGGGAAAAACAGCTTCAAGTGGAGAAACCTCTGAAACCTTGCCAAAACCAAGGCCTGAAGGTCAGGTTCAATAGATGAGCATGTTGACTGTGTCCTGTCCTGTGGGATAGAAGTAGCACTTGCCTCTGTGATTTTTCACCCAAGAAAACAGAGCCCTGTCTAACTACATGGTATGTCAGACAGATTCCAACAGAGTAACAGCCTACGAGATACTTGATGAGTTCTCAAATTTGTTAATGTTGCTGAAAATGAGGACATTCTGAGAAGCAAGCTACTTCAGAGGAACCTAAGAAATTATGCTGACCTAATGTAATGTGGTTGGTTATCTATGTTTACCCGCTTGGCTTGGTACCTTGCCTCAGTTTAGCATTCTCATAGGGCTTCTTCTGCATCTGCATAGCAACTCCTTTCTGTCTTTCATCTTCTCAGAATTCTCTTAATACTGTAATACCACCTATATTTCCTGCCTGGATCCTGACCAGTCTACATTTTATTAAACCAATATGCATGACAAATCTTTACAGGGTACAAGAGCATTATTTCACTGCACATCTAAGGGAAAGTAAGGATGATTTCTAATAGACAGAAAAAAATAAAATATATTTTAAATACAGTAAACAAAATTGGGTCTAAGAAGAGGAAAACTAAAGTAGGACATGTGTTATTATAAACTTAAAATATTTATCTAAAATAACTGAAAAGAATGTATCAGTTTGGTTTTTAAATAAGCTTTTTAATAGTTCCTTTGACAGAAGTATATTCCAGAGATTGGTTATGCAAGATTGATCAGAAAAGATTGGTCACACAGGACTGCTCACACAGAAGCATCAGTTCAGATCCTGGGGGGTATGATAGGTTTCAAGGCTATGAATTTGGACATTGAACTTCCTGAATTTAATACTGCTTTGCTGCCCACTACCATTGTGATCCTACAAAATCTCTCAGTTTCTATAATTATCTCTATACTAGGTGCCTCAATAATGTCTTAACATAATGTTGTAAGGAGACTGGAATGATTTTTAAAGCCTACATATAAAAACAACAATTAAAGTAAAGAAATGAGCATAGCTTCTAGAGCCCAATTTCATAGGTACTTATTTTTTCAACTATGTTGTAATGGAAATGAAAAAGAAAAGCCAGATAGAAGGGACCTTGGTTGAAAGCAAGACAAAAGACAGGAAAGGATCCAGGTAGAGAGGAAATAAAGGTCATTCAAAAGCCATTGTCAAGGCAAGTATTCTGTAAGATCAGATAGTGTAAAACTATTAAAATCATATCATATCCTTAAGTATATTGATTGGTACTATTGTGAGACTTAAATATTTAATATTTAAAAATAAAGCATAAGCTGAGTAATATGAGTAGTTTCTTTTTGTTGAGGAACATTAACTTTTATAAAGTAGTAAGTATAGATATAAGTGAAAATACAACATTTTCTCAAATGGTATTATTTTCTTCTTTATGTTTCTCACTTTTATAAACATTTTGTAAGTAGATATATATATACATAGATAATGAGTAAAAAATTTTTCTCCATTTAAAAAGAAACAATTGTACAATATAAAAGCAATACATTAAACATGGCCATAAGCACATAGAGTATGCTACATATTAAAATATCTAAGTAATAATTATTACTGTGCAGTTCAATTTAGTAACAGTAACTTGAGAAAGTAATTTGATGTCAGGTATTTTAGACAGTGTTGTAAGGTGAATAGAATTTTGCTCATGAACTATTCTGTTCCATGTACCACTTTTAGAATGTTGAATAATATAACTCATATGCAGAATAAATTGTTGTGAATTATAACTGCATACAAAAATTTATTTAGGATTTTGTTTCCTTATGGTTTTGGACTACATCATATTTCTACTTTCATAGAATAAGCCTTGTGTCTATTTAACTTCATTTTGATTTCTGTGACATAAGAATCCATTCTTCAACAATGTGCATTAAAGTGCCAATATAGTGAGCCTGTGAGAGGCAGGCATTTCTGCCCTTCTATGCTTGTCTGGTATCAAGAGAATTAAAAATATATATTGGTGCGTGATACATATACAAAAAATACCATAAAAGCTTCCACCTTAATCTTTGTGTCCTGTATTATCTGGAATGATATGGTTCTATAACATTTTCAAGTACTATTGATACTGTATAATAGCATATTTGGAATGACATGTTTCTGTCAAAGTTTCAAATACTGTTATCTCGTTTGTTTCCACTGTCTTTTATTGATCTGTATATTGCTTTTCCTATTAATGAGACATTTCCACTCTGGAGAAAACAGCCCTTATAGTCAAGTCAGTATCAATACTAAGCAGTTTTGCTGTGCCTCATGCTTTGAATATTAGGAAAAGAGAAATCAAGGCAGGCTTCCAACCTGCAGACTACTTTATATGTTTGACAATTGGAATGGATCTTTTTAAAAAGATTTCCTCTTTCACTCAAATAGTTGTTTTCAATAGTAACCATAAAATAAGATGGATAATACCATAATTATATTAGTAGCAATGAAAATGGAGTAGGAATCGAAATTTATATTGTCTTAGTTTATATATTCAGGATAATAAAACAGATGATATTACAGTAGAATAAAAAGGAAATAGATAATAACAGTATCTCTGCCACTACATTTTGGAAGAAATTTTTTTAGAAACATAACTACTTTCACTTCTTCTAATCAAATGTAATAATACACAGTTTAATAGCATATAGCAATTTTATATAAAAATAATTTAAACATTTTATTTCTAAAGTTAAATAAAATCCACAGAATCCATTGGAAGATCTTCACTCTGGCAATACCTGAATTATCACTATTTCTAAACGCAGGCTTATGTTGTCATCAAATTCCGAGCTGAAGTGGTTCAGATAATTGGCTCGTCTGATGTCAGTGTGTGTGGCTGAGAATACATCTGTAGAGTTGGTTACAGAGGATGGAGTTATATGATACATATGCATATTGGTGAAACTTCATTGTAGCCATAATGATGTAGAATTAAAACAAAAACAAAATTCAAGTGTCAAGGAAGATTGTGTCTGTGACATCAATTAGAATTCTGGCTACCTTTTGGCTGACTTCTTCGCTTCCTCTAATTCTTTGATCAGAATCATGTTAGAAACACTTACTTTGATTTTCCTACTTCAGATTGCCTTCCCTTTCTGTCACACTCTACTCTCCCTTAGAAGACATGATTATCTTCTTGGAACATAATACTTAATGGGTTGACTTACTAAAATATTCTTTATAACTGTTTTCTGCCTCTTTATCCAGAAAGACAGTGTTCTTTGTTAAACTGAGAAGAACATATACTACACATGATATTAGCCAAAGGGCTAAGAAACAATGACAGTACTCTTTTTTCCTATTTTTTAATTATGAATAAAATCATATTTATTATCCATGCATACCCTTGTTCAAACTCCCTTCCCCCTCCCACCCCTTATCATATGGACTGGACAGTACTCTTTATGTATTGTCATTATTGATACATTCCATACCTGGTTAGTAATAGCTACTTGACAAACATGTCTTAGTTACTTTTCAGTTGCTATGACAAAACACCTTGACCAAGGCAACTTAGAAAATATTTAATTTGGGGTTAATAGTTCAAGAAAAATGAGAACTGTGACCATCTTAGCAGGGAGCATGGCAGTAAACAGGCAGGCAGACAGGCAAGCAGGCATAGTACTAGTACAATAATTGAGAACTCACAGGTCAATCCATAAACTCAAGGCAAAGAGAAGTAGCTTGGAATAGGCTTTTGAAACTTAGATGCCCATCCCTGGCAACACACCTCCTCTAATAAGGCCATACCTTCTAATCCTTCGCAAATAATTCAATCAACTGAGCAACAAATACTTAAACATGAGTCTATGGGGGGGCGCATTTTCACTCAAACCACCGCACACAGTACTGTTTATTGTTAACAAGTATTAACTGTGCAGATCAATGAGCTTCACTGTGAAATTTCAATACATGTACACAGCATATATTGATCATATCTGCCAATCCTGCTTCCTCTTCTTCCTTAACCCACCTTAACAAGCTTCCATTCCCATGTGCATTAGTTACTTTTCTCATTGTGACTAAATACCAGATTAAAACAATTTAATGGACTGAAGAATGTTGAGGGGGTTCTCCCTTTTCCTCCCTAATCCTCAAGGAAAAAGGGAACAGAGGTGGCCTGCAGAGGTTTGTATGGCTGTGAGTATGATGGAAATAGCCTTTCATGAGCCAGCTTCTGAGAGAGAGCTCAACTTTATTCCAAAGTGAGGGGAATATATAGGAGAGAGACTGCACCTGGACCATCACCTACTGGGTGTTCATAGCACATTTTATTTGCCTTTAGCAGCATGGTTCCATCATTTAGAATAGAGCACTCAATTATCTTGTGGGGACGAAGAGGAAAGCATTTGCAGGGAACTGTGTCAAAGGTCACATTTAAGGTAAATTAGGCAGAAAGGGCAGCTTCACATAAGGTCAGGCAAAGTTGGGAGGAAGGGATTCTTCCATTTTCCTCCTAGCTCAGAGAGCTGTCTGGACATGGTAGACTACAACCTTAAGCAGCAGGGCTTTCCAAGGGAGTTTCCTTAAATTTTAGCTAAAAGTTTGGGGGTAAAGCCTGTCTGACACTTCTGGGAAGCTATGACGATAAGAGTATGGAGCAACTGGTCACATTATATCCAGTCAAGATGCAGAAATGACCACTGATATTTATCTCTCTTTCTATTTTTTATTCAGACTAGATTCAACTCCCAACAAAAGGTACTTAACAGAGAGATTTTTGGTTTGGTTTGGTTTGGTTTTGTTCACAGTATGAGGTCAAGGCAGCCTAAGCTTGAAGTATCAGGTCACATTGCATCTGTAGCTTGGGTGAAGTAAATGCTTGTGCTTAATTCGATTTTGATTTCTCCTTGTTCCACAGTCAGAATCCCAGTAGAGGAAATAGTGCCAGCCACACAGGTCGCCTTCATATTATTTGCTTATGATCATCATTATAGGCATGCCCAGAGGCTAACAGACCTGAGTAATCACTCACAGGTGTGTCTGATCCTGTCAAGTTGATGGATAACAAGATCCATCATAATTGATATAATATTTTATACTTTTACAGTGTATGAGAGTTTGTTTTTGTTTTTCAATATCCTTACCAACAATGTTTATAATAGTATTTGTACCTGGGAGAATCCTATGCAAAAAAAAAACGCTTATAAAAATATCTTTAGGAATTTCTTATATCTTTGTGCTAATTCCATGGTTTCAGGTCTCACATTAAAGTTTTGCTTGTATTGAATACAGGCTAAGTATTGAGTTTCACTGTTATGCACAGTGTTGTCCAGCTTTTGCAGGACAGTTTAAGATGCCTTTTGGGGTGTAGCTCTTTTCCGTGTATGGAACTATGCTAGGAGAAATGTTTTCCAAATTTCACATCATTTTTCTTTTCGCTCTTAAAAAATGATTTCTCTGATCTCACCAGTGAAACTTCCACAATTTAATACTCATTAAGAAAAGCAAGCAACGATTGTCCTAAGCCTTGTGAGAGAGAAAACTGTGATTATGTTATGTACTATAAAGAAAAAGGTGCTGGGAAGAGAATGGAATCAGTGACCAGCTTTATCATTTTTAACAACATAAATTGTCTTATATTACTTAGATGAATGCTTTAAATTACCTTGTGAGGGAAATACCCTTTATTTTTGTTCTAAGGAGGAAGTAGATGCTAAAAGAGTTTAACTACCTCTTCTAATTTCAAGTGGCTAAAACTAAAACTAGTATGTGGTTTGTCTTATTCTTTAATTGGCACTTTTCCATTAGTAATGTACATTAGAATAAATCTGGTAGAATGAGATTAAGTCATCTCATTTTCTCTAATCTTAAATAAATAAAAAATTTATCTATAAGCAAGGACAGCTCACTCTTTCCAAAATCCTGTGCCTTGAATGAACTTAGAATATATTTTCTCTCAGCACCCTGAGCCTATCATTTGTCACACGGAAAGCACTTAGGGAAGGATGGATAAAAGTCAAGATCATTCTACTCTGAATGCCGTGTAGCTCTGCGTTTTTATAACTTTATTGATCAGCAGGATTGCAAGGGCTTATCATTCTCTTATCACCTGTTGACCTGATTTATTTTATTATTCAGAAAAATTGACTTTGGTTGATCAAAATGACCATTTAGCATCCAAGAGTGTTTGAATAGCTAGTGAATCTTAAAGATATAAAACTTTGTATTTGTGTATATGTGTGCCTGTCTATATGCACATGCACGTGTGTATATGTGTGTGTGGGTGCACGTGTGGTGATTGTAAATAGTAATGGGAGCAGAGAAACACTACTGCTACTGTACACTGCTGTTAGCAGCCTTTTGTTCTCAAAGACCTCACCTCCAATAAAGCCAATACTTCAGTTCGATATGAACTAATATGAAGCAGAATTGAAATTTATTAAAATAATTTAAACATGGAAGAAATAGAGAGGCTCTTAGGAATAAACACAGAAGAGTACCATAGGAGTAGTCCTGATTGGATGGTCTTATAGTAGCCACAGTTTCTGGTAGCTTCTCAATCTTCTTCTCAAAAGGTGATAAAGAATCTTTTCCTTTTTGGCAAATTACATCAAGTGGTTCTTAATGCAAATGGGGTATGATCAGAACAGATAAGATAAAGCCACTATAGGCCAGGATCTGCAAGGTAGTTTTATTGTTCATGATGTAAGCAAAAGCTCTATGAGGCTACCTAAAAATATCTGGGAAGAGACTAAAACCACACATGAAAATTACAAGGGCTTAGGCCTTAAGCATGGCTCATTGCTATTTTAGCATTTCTTTCTGTAAATATCTTTATTTCTGATATATATTAGAAAACATGAAAAGATCCTATTTCAGTACTCTGAAATTTTAATTTCTTGTTTTTCAGTGTGTGTGTGTGTGTGTGTGTGTGTGTGTGTGTGTGTGTGTACATACAACTGTGTGTTGGTATCTACATGTGTGTACAGGTACCCATGGATACTGGAGTATGGGCACTTGTGAACAGCCTGATGTGGGTGCGGAGAATCAACCTAGAGTCTTCTGTAACAGCAGTATATATATCCTTAACAACTGAGTTATCTATGCACCTCCTGATGCCTCTGTTTTTAACAATATCTATGTGTTTATTATATGTCAACAGTCTCCACAGCCAGTGTTGTCACTTCTCCTGGATTATTGACTCTCAACTTATGAAAAGCTCCAAAAACATGACATCTTTCCCTCTCCCTGTTCCTGTTCCTGTAACTGTTCCTTAATTGTCCTTCTCTGCCTGCTCTGCCTTAGTGATTGCCTTGCTTTGCTAATGGACTGTCCGGATCCGAGCGGCTGCTGTGTCTTCCTCCCTGGCACGCAGTTCCTACCACCTTTTACCTAATGTTTGATAAGTATAGTCCTTTGGGCAGTTAGGCTGAGGTGAGAGTGTGTCAATGGTTTGAGGAGAGGGGTGCATAACTCCAATATTGTTGCTGCTTAGTTACACACAGGGACACCTCTTGTGCTTGCATTTTCTTTAAAACTCTAGCATTGCATCTGTATGTGTAACTACATCCGTGCATGAAATATCAAGGCCACACACTCGATTTGTGTGACAACCTGAAGAACTGTTAATTGCTGAGGATGTGCTCATGGTTCTGCAAAACTGTCTTCACTCAGGCGATTGCCTTCATTATATAAACCTTCAGCAACCCTTAACATAAATAGTGAGAAGAAAAAGATAGCCCATGCCTGTGTATAATTTATGTGCATAATAAAGTCACCATTGATGTTATGAGTCACTTATGTTTTTTCCTTTTTCTTTTACAATTATTTCCAAGAATTACTTGCTAAATTGTTTTTTTCTTATTCCACACTGGGCTAAAGTAGCTGGATGATGTGAGAAATTTGTAGTCTGATTTCTGAATGAGCAGAATCCATTCTTAGCTTGTTCTTTCAGTATCTCAGCTAATACTGTCCTAAATTATCATTGAATTTTATTTTATATATGTGGAAAGATGCCCACTGCAGGAATCTCCTTTGTTATGGTTTACTTTTTCACTTTTGAACTTCTTTGGAGTTTTCATCATACTCTTCTTGTCCTGGTGGGCTTTGGATGCTATTCTTTCTTGAGGCAACATGTATCCCTAAGGATAATTGATCCAAACCTCTATTAAGAGAAGTATGAAATTATTTACATTCTGTTTTATTTTCATACTGAGAAAAGAAACAATGTTCTGTGAAATGTTATACTTACAAAAGTTCTGGGAAAAATAGATTCTATAGTTAAATGACTTTGTGGAATGTTTCTTGTAATACTACTGTTTTCACGGAGTCTTCAGGCACATGAGCCTTTTAGAGGTTCTGTCATCCATTTGTTTGATTCACATTATTTTTCACATTAACTGACCACTGGATTTTTGCTGTCACTTGGTATGTAGTACTAATAGCTACTGAAAATAGTGACAGTTTTATATTAGATAAAAGATGCTGAAATGAGGAGTCTGTTGTTGAAGTAAATGACATCCTTTGGAGCTGTTAGACACACGCTAATATTTAAGGGTTCCCCAAGTATTATATAGTCTGTGCTTTCAAACTTGATAAACTATTTGAATCAGTTGTTGCTTTGGTAAATATAGATTGCCCAGCTCTTCCCACAAGATTATGTAAGCAGTCAGAGCTGCCTAAAGACAGTGATGTTGAGTGGAAATAACTTGGATCAATGTTCTTACTGTTGATTCTTTACATCCTGAATGATGGATAATTCTTTCCTTTGTGTGTTACTGATACCCTGGATCTAAGCTATTAATGACTCTATGACTAATAGTTTTCACTATATCTAGCCATAACAAAATGTCTCCTGCAGGGAACTGAATTGCTCTAGAGAAAGGACTGTTGATTTACATGACTTTCTTACAACAAACTGTCTCTGATTTCTTAGGTATCCCACCTTTGATCGAGATGTTTATTGTATATGGTCTGTTCAAATGAAATATTATTATTATGAAATATCATAGCTAGGAGTGTAACTTTGTGATTGAACCTTTGCCTAAACTGAACAAGGCTTTGGGTGTGACATTCAACATGACAATTTATCAAAACATTGTCAAAAGAAACATAAATAAATAGATAGATGGATGGTAGGAAGAGTGAATAAATGAATGAGATATGTAAACACTAGATGTTTCAAATTTGTATTTACTGGAAAGAGAATGGAGAGCTGTGATTCTGTTTAGTTACATTCATTGTCAGTATGCATGTATGCTGACTTTTTCCAGAAGAGTATATTTGTGGTATAAGTGGACTTTATAATTAAGGAAGGAATGGATAGAAGATAATCTAAGGTCCTTGAGGAATTAATAAAGGATGAAGGTATCTTGCTCTTTACTAGATGGTCTGACATTCATTTGTCAAATATCAATCATTTTGCTATTTTTAATTTAAAAATGAAAGTATAATTATAACAGAAATAAGAGATTGGCAACCATTTGATGAAATATCAAACATTAATTGTTATTAGGGTTCTAAACAACTGAGTTCTCTAATATGAGAGAGATCATAGACTTTGAAGGTTAGAGAATATGGCTCTTTCTAGTGGCAAGTACTTTAGTTATAAGAATTATAAAAGAGAAAGAGAGAGATAGAGATGTCCCTGTGTACACTTGAGCTGTCAGTCTCCCAGAAGAACTGAAAAAAAAGAAATGCTACTTTTCCTGCCTTAACCAATCTAAAGTTAAGAGAATATATTAAAACTTTAATAAACCCAAAGCTAATTCATTTGACCAAAAAGAGAGAGAGAGAGAGATGCTATTATCTTTTCTCATTAAAATCAAAGACTTAGGAGACTAGTTCTTTACATTAGATTTTACTGATGGCTTCGTACAAGGTATTACTTTTCTTAAGCAGATTAATTCTGCATCCAAATTCTATCAGTTTTCTGGGCCTTATATCCTAGTCGATAAAGTGAAGCTTAGACAGGATGTTCTCTAAGGACTCATTCAGTTACGGAACACCACAACTCAGCCATTCTGAGATGGATTTGAGAAGGACTGAGAAACCAAATTAGGTATGAAATAGAAATTAGAAATGGCCAATGTTAGGAGCAGTTTTATAAATAAGGACACTGTCTATAAATAGTTACTTGATGAAAAAAATCAATAGATGACCTTTTAATGGTCAATTGAGGGGTGTTTACAAGCATTTTTAGGTTTTTCGCATGTTGGAGAGACACACTGCCAGGTGCCACTCAGAGAGTTTATTTAGGGAGTTTGGCTATCCGGAGAAGTGAAGAGGAGAGAGAGAGAGGGAGGGAAAGAGAGAAAGAAAGAGGGAAAGAAAGAAAGATGGGGGTAGAAGGGAAAAGAGGAAGCATATGCAAAAAAAAAAAAAGGATCCACTGCCACATGTTATTTCTTTTTAAGGGAGCGGGTGGGAATAGGTCCACATAGCCACGCCTGGGGTCATGCCAGGACATAGCCACACCTAGGTGTGGGCTCTGCCAGTGGTACCATTTTACCCTGGCTAACAGGGCGAACACGTGTGATGTGTCTGGAGCCCACCTACAATTGTAATATTTGAAATTAATTAGAAATGATCATTGTAGTATTGTACTCTGCTACTCTGTTCCTAACCATGTTGTTATGAGGCTACAAAGGGATACAACTCTACACTATATAAACTTTTGGCAAACAAATAGCAAGCAATGTATGTAAAGACAACTTGGGCACATAAAAGTCTGCAGTAGGAAAAGCTGGATATCTCACTGGATAAAGGCATGTTCTTACTTCCTTATGAGTGTATGGCACCCCTCCCCCTCCCACACAAACACCACCTAATAAGCAAAGTTAAAGACTCAGCCCCAAATGTAACTGGATAGGCATTGCATATTAATTGTTTCCTGTTTCTCAAGTTTGTTTTACTGAGGCCAACTGATTTGGGAGCCTTCCCTACTTATTCTATGAGGCATCTGTACTCAGCTTTCAACAGGGTAACACTGTTTCTATGGGCCTTGGTTATGCTTAATCATTTCATTGCAAAGTATTCAGTATTGTCTTATAAATGAACAGATTAAGGTAAACATGCATAAGTGGAAAAATTTTAAGGTAAAAATTAAGCATTTTAGGGTGATATTTTAAAAGTTAAAGAAGCTATGGCCTGTGAAATAAACTTATTCTGAAAAAACCTTCTGTCTGAGACAGTGGCTGAATTTTTATGCTCGTAGCCATGAATTTTGTTTTGTTTTGTTGTTTCTGTCATGGTCTTCTAGGTCATAATGTTATTCGTTCATATTACAATCTACCTGCACCATGGAACGCTGAGAAATAAATTTTAAATGCATAAAAGCATGTGTGAGGAATTGCCTCTGACTCCCAAATGGAAGGTCATTGCTTTGTATTTATGTGACCTCTTCTACTGCTTCTTCATGCTTCATTCAACACCAATGTGCAGACCTTAAACTCAATCCTTGAGCTTGCTGATAAATAGACCTGCTGCAAATGGTTGTATTCCAGCTTCTGGCCAAGATGGCATACTTTATATTGTCTCAAAAGTATCGCCCAATCTTGTGCATTGGACATGATATGGTTTTGATTAACAGTATTCTGCTTTTCTGGGCTGAAGAGTTAGCTTGCCAAGTTGTATTTGAACAGTGTAGACAAGCTCACCAATGGGAGATGGACTGCTATACCTGTACCTTGTCTAACTGTTCACATAGTTTAGCCATTTGGACAACTCCCTCATCAGAGTTCTGTATTTTTGTACTACTTAAAATTTATATAATTACTGAGAACATGAAAGGTATGTTAACCATAATCTACATAGTTGTGGGAACATACTGTTCTCCTTCAGACAGGATGACTTCCTACTCTAATAGATGGTTTTAATCCCAAATTGAAGACGATGTCAAGACAATGATGTTTTCAAATACAGTTGTGATACAAATTATCCTAAGGCAGGAGTAGGCTTGAGATTGCCAGTACTTAACTATTAAAATATTCTACAACCAGCTTCTAAACAAGTTAAAACGTATATTGCTTAATATTTTGCACTGATGTTAAGAAATATCCCTATCCCTGGACTAATTTCTCCTGTTTACTCTCTTCTTTGGGCTCCTTTCCATATTCCAGTCGCACCGCCCTGAGCTTCAGTCTCCTGCTTCAGCCTCAGTCCCTGGGCTCTGAGTTTTATGCTCTGGTTCCTGTCTGCCCCAAGATTTCTATGCTGTGTTTCCCCCGTGCTCAGTAGTTTATGGTAGGGCACCAGTTTCTCTATTCTTCTCATCACTTTTAAGTTATTGATGGTCCCTTCTTAAAAGAAACATTGACTCATTCCCCCAGTCATTTTGTTAAGTATTAGTATCCTTTTTTTTCTCAAAATTGAAGCCATTAGTCTTCTTAAAGCTGCAGTTCCGGCTGAAACATGTAGCCAGATCCTGTCTTACTCCTAGAATACACTCTTCTGCACTATTCTTTCCTTGCACTTCTCACCAAATGTCTTTAACAGCATTCTGTGAAACCTCTCTCTAGCATATTTTTTATTGATCTTTCAACTCCTGCACACAGTATGACATTAAGATTGCTATAAAAGTTCATGATCTCCTATTGGCTGAAAGGAATGTTCTCTAATACTTCTTAACACACCTGATATTTTTGGAATCTGATGCTGTGAGCTACACATATAGGACAATCTTGCTCTGGATTTTCATACACACACCCCAACACATACCTCCATATATCTTTTCCTGTATCATACCTGTCTGTTTCATTTCTTCTTTTCTTCTTAAACATTATAACACCTGTAGTTCTTCCTTAAAACACTTGTTATTTAATTATGCACATATTTTCTGTTAAGATGCACTCTGTCTGCTGCCCCATCACACAAAGTTCACCTTTTTGGTGTGTCTTCCACAGTATGAGTACTGTGAGTTTGCAGGGACAGAGAGAGTTTGCAGAATTAGATGTAGAACCCTAACTTGTTTGCTTACTCTTACTCAAGAGTGAAATGATAGGCAAAACTGAAGAACCAACATATAGACTTGTGGTGGGGGTGGTGGTGGGGTGGTGGTGGTAGTGGTCATGTAGCAGGTTTTGCACACACATGGAAGTTGCACTGTCCAAGGTTCTGAACTGCCTTTGATACCTCTTTCATGAAGTTACGTGCCTTGGAGAACAGTGGCTTCTTCCTAGGGTGCATACTTGTGTCTGCTCACACAGGTGGTGCTAAAAACAAATGCTCCAGAAATGTGTTCTTATATCCACCCAGGTCTTGAGTGAATACTTGGTCCCTTGAAATTAGATGTGCCTCACTATGACCAAAGTTGTAAGAGTCATACAAGTCATATGGGAACAGGACAGCTAACATCAGACTTAGTCATATATGTGAGAAGTATAAGCCTAATTTCATCAACTTAAATTTGAATCAGGTCTCACAAGGCTCTGCTTGTGAGTACTGCCTGGGTTTATTCGTTTAGGAATGCCCAGTCTCACAACTAATTCAAGCTTTCACAAATTTTGGAATGTGCCACAATGGTCAGAAGAAGAGGTACATCAATCTTTCCAAGACTACAATAGGAATACTCTTGAGTTTATAAACAACTACTGAAGTCAACTAGTTTCATAGAGAAATTCTTAACTTGTGTCTGTGAATAATACTCAAGAAGAATAAAATGGAAATATTTCATTCAAAGTTTCGAGAACCTCAAAGGTGACCCACAATAAAAGAAGGAAGATCTTTTCATCAAAATGAAAGTTTTAAAATAGTGGCTAGAATAGAGTCTTTCAAATGAAAAGTCTTGAAGAAAGCCATGGGTACAGAAAGAACTGCCAGAGAAACTCTACAACCCACAGAAAATATTTTGTAGCATGTCAATCTTTGCTACATTGTTCTATTTCTTGACTTTCAGTTATATTCCATTGATAAAAACCTGTGTGAAGTGCTTTCATCTGCTTCTTTCAGTAGTGTATTTATTCTTACTACAGTTACTGGTAGTTAGTTACCGCTTTGTAATTGGTTAGTAACCAATCTGTACTGCTGAATTGTCTCTGTTTCTCTTTGGTCCTGGTTTTGCTTTGTGTATGTGGGTATCTCTGTATTAGTTGTAGGCATGTTAACTTTTGAATATTTCATTCTGCTGTCCTCTGTTCTTCACTGTTTAACAATTGTTGATTTTCTGGGCATTCCTTTATATATGTTGGGCCTTTTTTTTTTTTCTTTCAACCTTTGACTATGATATGCCAGGCTTTAATCTGTCTGTTTATGCCTCCTTGCAGCATTTTGTGCTTTATTTGGATGTATGAGTTAAGGTCTCTCACTGAATTTCAAGTCATTAGGTCTTTGACTTCTTCTCTCTTCCCTGTCATACCTGCCATTTCTGGATACTGAGTGGTGTCCCTCATCATTCTGATATTCAGTTTTCTCCAATCTCTTTTCTTTCCACCATTTAGGGGTTTTTTTGTCATGTGATCTGGCTTTAAGTCCACTGAGGTTTTTATTCCTGTTAGCCCTATTCTACTTTTAATGTTTTCTGCCGAAATTTTTGTTTCAATTTTCATCATTTTCTACCACAAAATTTCAGTTTGATGGTGAACTATTGAAACTGCCATTGAGAACCTTTATGAGAAAACCCATAGTGTTTGCATTTTGTTCCTCTAACTGATTCGTATTTTCATATACCTATGATATGCTGTAACTAATTGAAAACTAGACATTTTAGATAATGTACTGCATCAGCTATGGATATTGCATGCCAGCCCGGGGGGTGCTGTCTGCTGGTTTATTTGTTTTGTGGTCTCATGAGGCAAGGTTTCACATAACCTGTGCTGGCTTCAAACTTTCTCTGTATCCAAGGATGACTTAAGCTCACGGTCCCCTTCTGCTACCTCCTGTGTTCTGGGTGTGCCACCACATCTCACTCGTAAATTGACAGAGCTGGTTTTGTGACATTCATTTTTCAATATTAAGCCTCCACAGTAACTTCATATAGAATGTGGGGTCCCTTGCTGCCTTTCTCCTCTATCACAGTCTCTATATTTGAGGCTCAACTGTAGTTTTGGCAAGGAGTCCTTGAGATGTTTCTCCATTGACTCTCTTTTGAACTTCTCATGAGGCTTTGTGATTAACTCTAGCCACAGGAAGGATCTTCACAGCTGTTTCTTTTTTGAGTCTCTCTATAGCTTTCTTCCTAGACATGATGTATCCGTTTCATTTATTCTAATCTTAAGTGCACAGGTCATACAGGTCTCTACCATATTCAGTATTCCCATTCGCTTACTCTTTCCATGCTCTGTTTCAAAGAAAACAAGGTCCTCAAAAGAACACTGGGTTCCTCTGTCTATTCACCCCTTTGACTTTGTGTTTCATTTGGAGGGAACCCTTCCTGTTTCCACTAGTTGCTACTGGTACTTTAGACAGTTGGTAAGTATTTTTTAATAATTTCATAAAAATCAGTTTTTACCAACTGTGGTTATTGTATTGGAAGTAGCTCTCTGGAGCCCATTAAATCTCACTCTGAGTTGGATTTCCTACGTGCATCCTTTTTTGCACTTTCTCGTTACTCTAAGATGTTTCCCTGAGTTATTTGCAAGCAGAGTCTTGTGATTTACACTCAACCATAAAAAGTCACTGATCTAACTTTTGACACTGACTTTGCTTCTCCAAGTTTCACAAAACTGGAGACATCTGCTTCTGGCTTTTTCTTCTGACTACTGCTTCGGGGTCCTTCAGTTTGAGTGTCAGTCACTCATTCCTTTCAAGTGCTTAATAGCATTCAATTGGTAGAAAAAGTTCATGTTTACCTACCTACCACAAGATGAATAGTTGCATTAGTGCTATTTGGAAATAACTGAGTAATATTTCTACAGAAATCTGTACATGTGTCTTTGAAACATTTCATGGATATTTCTGATTTAAGTATAATTTCTGGGTATACTTAGTGCATGTTTAACTTTTAGTCAACTAACAAGCTGCTTTTTAAATGACTGTGTTATGATGTATTCTCATTGGGTCACTGTTTCATGTCCTTGACAGATTTGTTGTTATTCCTCTTTACACATTCTGGTTATTATGCAATGCCATGTCTATTGTTTCATAGGCTTCATTTTATTTTAATCATGGATATGTGCCTATGAATGGGTTGTGCACATGAATGAGTTATCTTACAGAAGAGAGCCTCAGATGCCCTAGAGCTAGAGTTACAAAGTTATGAACCACTTTCAGTGGATATTAGAAACCAGAGTGGCATGTGCTTCTCATGGTCGAGTCATTTCTCTGATCTCTGTTCTCTCATTTCTTAATTGTGATAATGAAACAATTTTTAATTGACATTAAACAGAATCTTCTGTATTTTCAAAAGTCACAGTAGAGTCCCTCAAGGATATTTGAAGATACTCAAGTTTGTCTTAGGAGAAAACTACTTTAATTGTAAGTTATCAGCACTTTTTATGTGATATTATGAGGAACGTTTACACACACACACACACACACACACACACACACACACACACACACACACACAAATGAGATTATCACCTGGGAAATACTGATATGGTCCAGGAGGTATGTCTCCTCTTCTATACCTACTTTCTCATTGAATTGCTTCTTTTTTGTTGTGGAGTCTTTGCTGATGTGAACTGCATGGGGATCTCATTCTTCTGTGTCAGCTTGCTTCTTTTATTTTTAAGTACCTCATTCTTCAGCGACAGATGTTGCTGATTCCTCAGCTGGCCCGTGCATGGTATCTGAGGCGAGGCATGAAGGTGAATGCACAACTGAAGCCTTCTTTCTAGGAAATTTGTCCAGAAATGGAGACAAGGAAATTGCCTTTTTCCCACTGAAGTTTCTATTTGAGTGATTTTTATAGGGTCATAAAAATTTTAGAGCTTAAATAGACCTTCAACACCATCTTGTCCATTTTATTTTAAGAGTATGAGACATAGGTCTTAGAATTGTACTTTAGTAAAATTTGAAAAAGAAAGTCTTTGAGTCTAACTAATATTTCTGTGCTTTAAAACGCTTATTCTTCAGAGTAAATATGATAAGGTGCATGTTTATCAATGAGTATGTTTGAATTACTTTTTAGTAATTTAATGCTATCTCTTTTAATATGGCTTTAGAATTTCCTGAAAATGTAAGGGTTTCCTTATTTTTTTATGTAGACATCTGATCTTTGGTGTATAATCAAAATATCAGCATTTCTTCCTGGAAAACAATAAAATTGTTTATATTAAAATAAAATATGTATTTGTTTAGGAATAAATAAACATTATTGTTCTAGAAGAGTCCAGACAGTATAAGTATATATAACCTGAAGTCATGAGAAAGATAATTCAGCTTGCACAGAAACTTGTCTTAACGTTTGGTAGTCCTATTAAGTTTCTGTTTTAAAAAACCGAACTAAATGTAGCAGGAAATCTGCATTTGTTAGCATTTTGCTATACCAAAACACCTGAGTCAGGCTACCAGTGAAATAACAGAAATGTATTTAGCTCTGAATTGTAGAGGTGCAAAGACATGGTGCTGCTTTCTGGGGAAAACTCTCCCTTCATCCATCTTTACAGAAGGCAGTGGAAGCAGCAATTGATTAAATCACTAATGAGCACACCAGCCAGCAGGATGTGGCTTCTGTAATAGTCCTCCCTCCAGAATCAACCAGAAACCTACTGGAAATGACCAGGTCATTGGAGGACATGCTCCTTTGTACTGTGGTTTTTCTCCTAAGTCCCATTCTTTGAGAACTTTGAGCCACCTTTGAAAATCAACTACCCTGGGATCATCCTACTTTTCCAGGAACATCTGAGGTGAGAGTGAACATGTGAACCTCTAGGAATATAGAAGAAAGGATTGTAAGAGATGATTTTACTGACACTGAGGAAGAAAAAGTTTTCTTAGACATTTTATCCACTTAGCAGGTAAAAATACTAAAGGCAAAAAATCTTCCCCATCATAAATCCATTTAGTGACTAGAAGAAATGGTTAATTAGCACAGGAGAGAATTCTCAGAATAAATAGGAAAACAATACAAATTTCTGGCTTCATACTGAAACCAGGCAAAGGACATCACTGCACAAGTTGCAGAGTAGAAGCCAGAGCCCCTTCTTGGTAATTCATGAGACAGCAATGTCCCATTTGAACTAATTGGCTTGGCAAGGTCATGGGTATGAAGATTGTCAAGAAGAGGGCCTGAAAACTCAGCTGTGTGCCCGGTTGTTTGTGTGGTTTTAACATGGATGGACCCCAAATTCACACAGGAGCTGAATTGACCTTGGAGGATAATGTTATCTGACTTTCCTGTTTAAAAATTGATCCTCTGGAGGAAAAGATTAGAATTAGATTTGATCCTTAGAATTGGATCTTGATAGCTTTTTTAAGAAAGTAAAAGAAAGCCACAGTGTGCTGCAGCCCTTGCATTCCCTAGGCAGAACCCATACAATACCCTTTGGAAATTGCAACTCCGAAAGTGTATGTAACCAGTTTTAGTATTTAATTATAGTAATAACAGCAACAACAAGCCAGCCACAGTGTTATGGTAGCTATCTCTTAATACTTTTAAGGTGATCCTTGTAATGAGATTCAGTTTATTTCTCAGTGTTCTTCAGTCCCCTGAAATGCATGTTATATTCTCCCATGGTTCACAAGATGTTTAAGGGTCATTTTCCAAAGCATTGTTTGGAAAAGATAGGTCAGGAACTCCTCCACCAATGAGTAAGTGAAGGGGGGTTTATGCATTTTCCTGGACTAATTATCATGTCACTGTACAATGCCAGAGACAAAGATATAGTGACAGCCGCAGGAAGTAGAACTAGAGTAGAATGTGTACTGTATTTTTTAAAGATGCCCAAGGAACAAACCATACTGAGACAGAATTAAAATGAAATCAATTTATTATAGTTAGTTATTTCTAGGGAATGGTCTTTGAATGGAAGCTGCCAGATATATAAAAAGATAAGCAATGCAGACAAACACATATATAAAAAAGAAATGACATCTACAGACCAAAAGTAAGATTACATTACCACTCTGTTCATTGTTACTAGCATTGTTCTCCCAACAATTGAATTACAGCAAATCATACCATAGCCTGTTTGATTTGGAGACCAATGATGTATTAAAATAAAAATATTAAGTTATGCTTGGAAGATAAGTGATATGAGCTTACAAATCACACCTTTTAATTTGATATGCTTGAAATGTCTGGTAATAGATATAGAAGTACTTCTGAATGAAAAGTGTTACACTGTGCAGTCATGTCACCAGGGATGTGAATCTCAAGATGCCTGCATGAGGAGAGGACAGAGTGCTGTTGTGAAGGACTTGTGGAGAACAGCTGTCATTCCAGGCACCAGAAAGTTCTGTCTCCTTATTTGCTTATCTTTTCAATTTAGGAATTATTGATTCTTCTTTTTCTCGGTTCAATGATAGGAACACAGCTAATGTGCAGTGATTCAAAGAAAGATTGTATGTGCATTTTTCAAAAACATTGGCATTTAACTTATCAAATCATAGCTTTAGAATTCTCATTACTTCTGATAAGTAGACCATTGGTAAATAGTTATGGATACAAGCATAGGGAAAAGAATTCAGTGCTCTCCTACCCAACATGCCAGCCCCATCTAACTTCCTGTCATTTCCTGCAGCAAGAAATTGATTTCATGACATACTATTAGTCTATTCTAATTTGGGAGGCTTGCAGCTGCTAAAATGGTTTCCTGCCAGCTCCTATCCCACAAGTTCAAGCAGTGCAATGGCAATTGTCAAGGAAGTCCAGTCTGCGTCCAGTTCTAACCCATGGAGTGTTCATTCAAGAACACTATCACTCTCCTATCTATAAAAAAACATTCAAGCAGATTTTAAAAAAATGATTGATTTATTTATTATGTATACAGTGTTCTGTCTATATACCAGAAGTGGGAGCTAGATATCATTCTAGATGGCTGTGAGCCTTCATGTGGGAATTGAACTTGAGACCTCTGAAAGAGCAGCCAGTGCTCTTAACCTCTGAGCAATCTCTCCAGTCCTATCATTCAAAATTTTTGGCTATACTTTATTTTATGGAGTTGCTATAATTACTTAACATAATGTTATCAAAAAGTTGAGGTGAGATGAAGAATAATCACCAAAGACACTCTGCAGTGTAATGTGTTGGAGTTCCTAATTCAGCACTTTGCTTTATCAGTACTGTAAAAGGATAAATCACACCTTAGCATCTTTGAGCATCAGTGTGGCCTGGTAGACTAGAGAACAGAAGAGCCATGGATGCTGCCTGTGCATGATGCCACATGTTATTTCCTTGTGTGACTTTGACAGACTGCTTAAACACTCTTGAGTTCAACCCCCTCATCCTCTCATGTAAATTCTCTTCTGGGAAGTAAGTTATGTAATACTTGTCAACTGCTTAGCCCTTAAATTAAGACAGAACACACAAACAGTTAACATGTTGCCCAGTGTTCTGTAGCCTTAAATGCATATTGTGATTCAATCTCTTGATCTTTGGCCTTGAAACTTTTTACATTGACATTAAGATATTTTTATTCATCCTAATTAAATTTCACCTTCCAACTTTTAGGATTCA
The DNA here is from genome assembly GCA_004025045.1 of Sigmodon hispidus. NCBI lineage: Eukaryota > Metazoa > Chordata > Mammalia > Rodentia > Cricetidae > Sigmodon > Sigmodon hispidus. The sequence goes on from PVIH01003441.1 coordinate 58,121, forward strand.
CTCATTTTTCCAACACAGAATTTTGTTTTTAGGATCATCGTTATTATCCAAATGATAGTGAATGACTTCTATTCAAATCCTGAATTTGAGATGAAACTTCGAGGTTATGAGAGAACTTTCCATCAATTAAAACAATCAGTCCAATGCCAAAATTAATATTTGGCATATATCTGTATTAGCCATTACACATAGTGTTTTCTTTTTCTTCATGACTTCAACTGCAGGTTTTAAAGAAAATGTTTAATTACATTTATGTTGTGGCTGCGTGCATGCCCATGTGTGTGTGTATTTAATTATGCACACATGTATGTGCATTCTGTGGGGTGTACACAGAATGGTGAACTTGCAGAGGTGTGAGGACAACATATAGAAGTTGATCTCTTCCCTTGGTGGTTGAACTGCGGTTGCCATGTTTGGTGGCATGCACTTTTACCTGCTAAGCCATTTAAGTGGCCCTTAACTACAGATTCTATTATATTATTGGAAACCTTTAATACAGATCCACATTTAGCATTATTACATTATGGAAGAGACAGGTGTTAAACAGTCTGTCCAAAGCTTCAACACAGAGCAGGTTATAGGTGGACAGTACCTGTTTCTTAAACCTGAAGGACTGCTGCTGGTGTCTCTTTATGGCGTAACTGCCATACTCTTTGCAGAGCAATTGCCATCTGGGGAGGTCTTGAAATGTGACCACAAATGATGAGTCTGAGAAGGGCATTCCAAGGCACTGCTACCAGCCTTCTTTGATTGAAGGCCAATTGTGGTGATATATTATATATTTCATGAAATTATCCTGAAATAGCAGAAGACAGAGCCACCCACAGAGTCAATGTATGAAAGCCAGGCAGTAGTGGCACACACCTTTAATTCCAGCACTCTACTTGGGAAGCAGCTACCTAGTATGGCAGCAGCCCAGGGAGGGTGTCCAGAAAAAAACACAACTCACCAGGAGAGGGAAGCCTTTATCTGAAAAACTCACCTAGATGATAGTGGAGAGAAAACATGTATGGTAGGAACTGCCTAAAAGGCAACGCTGGCTGGAGGCTCACTCCAAAAGGAAAACCTAGCCAGCGGCATAGTGATTCGGGCCACATGTAGCTCTGGCCTGTGCTGGTAACTGCAGAGCCACAGGCAAGTGGCTTTTTTGTGAATTAGTGCCCCATGGTCAGTGCCAAATTTTGCACAAATTTTATTTGGTATTATTAATAAAAACTTGGAGCCAGTTATTGGGGGGAAAGTTGAATATCAAAGAGACAAACTATCCAAAGCCAGTTCTCACCTAGCCAGCTCCTCAGACTGAAATGGGTAGGTAGGTCCTGTCTCCAGGATCCTCCCAGTGAATGAATCTGAGACCTCAGCAGGAAAGTACAGGTGAAGGGCTAGGAAAAAAGTATATGCCACTACCACCCAACTCTGTTTGGCCTTGAAGTCACAGAGATTCAGAGGATCCCTGCTTCCTGAGTGTGACCTAGGATTAGAGATGTGGGTCCTGACTCACATTTATGGCTTGGCTCTATTGGTGGCTTTATCCTGTGATGTTTCAGGCTAATTTTATTAAATATACTACATATCACCAAGTGCATTGTTTTCACCTAATTTCCCAGTTCTTCCTGCTTTTATAAATCTAGCAAAGATACCAAGTCAGCCTTGAGGGATTTACTCTTGATGACCTAATTTGGGAGCTTACTGATCAGCAATAATTTTTCAGGTGCTTTGCAGATACCTCCTTGAATTAACGCTAGTTGTATTTGTTTGCTACCTGAGAGCTTAAAGCAGACCAAATTACTTCCAGTGTTAGCAAAAGCAGAGCCTGGAGTACACTGACAGAAGAAGAGTCTCACTCTTCCTAAGACTTAGGATGAAGTCATCAGTGCTACCTCATATTTGCAAACTCTATAAGCTTTTCCCATTCCTTTATTTTTGAATTTTCACTTTTGAGTTTAACACTTTTAATTTTTATATTTTTCGAGCTGTACCAAAGAAACAAAAGCAAACAAAGCATGCCTCAATGTACCTTCCAGAGTGGGATATGAGGTTAAATCACTTGCTATACCTGAGAAAAGGCTCCTCTTTCTGCCTCTGACACTCTGAAGAAAGTACATTAATTACACAGTGGAAGCCACTAGAGACAAAGTCAGTGTCTACCAAAAGCAAAAACATATTCTAAGGTTCAACCACTTAGCAACTTGTTAAGACTTAAATACTCTGACTCTAGAATTTGTGCTAGCAGATGGAATATAATTTTGTAATTAGCAGTGTGTACCTTCCTAATATGATAGCATTTTCTGTACTCTCAGTAAATTATGCAAATCTCTTTACCTGTGAGTTTATGTTTCATCTCTCACCTCACTACTAAATATCATGCATGGTATAGTGTTCACTCTGAAGACAATGCAATTAAAACCCTCAAATGAAGTAATCAGTAGGCCACAACAAACAACCATCCTGAATCTGCAGTCACACAGAGTAAGAAGCAGAAACTCTGCTGCAGGTTTCGGGGAAGCAGGCTGATGGCAACAGGCAACCTCACACCTGAGTGAGGCGGTGTCTCTCTCCTGAGCTTCATTGACAGTTCTGGGATCAAATAGACTCTGACAGTTTTCTTGGATTGTACCTGATCCGGGGCCTTGTGATTTATTTATTTTATATTCAGTCTTTGAGAGAATCAATCATACTTTTTTTTTTTAAAAAAAAAAAGGGTTAAAACTTCATTTATTTATTTTCTATCCTGTATATCCTTATTCAAGGTCCTTTCCCCCTCCCAACATATCAGGTAATTCTCTCTTCTCCACAAAATTTTAGAAAACCATATGCAACAATGTATAAAAAATATCATCTACCACAACCAAGTAGGCTTCATCCCAGAAATGCAGGGTTGGTTTAACATACAAAAAACCGTAAATGTTAGCCATCATATAAACAAACTAGAGGAATAAAACCACATGATCAAATCCTTAGATGCAGAAAAAGTCTTTGACAAAATTCAACACTCCTTTATGATTAAAGCCCTGAAGAGATCAGGAATACAGGGAGAATACCTAAATATAAGAAAGGCGATTTACAAGAAGCCGACAGCCAGTATCAAACTTAATGGAGAAAAACTCAAAGCAATCCCACTAAAGTCAGGAACTAGACAAGGATGTCCTCTCTCCCCTTATCTATTCAATATAGTTCTCAAAGTTTTAGCTAAAGCAATAAGGGAATGAAAAGAGATTAAGGGCATAGAAATTGGAAAAGAAGAAGTGAAACTATCTCTATTTGCAGATGATATGATTATATACATAAGTGACCCACAATCATACTCTTCTATAAGTATTACCAGACATGCTATATAATTGAGGAAGAAAGAATACATTCATAATATTAATTCAAATTAAATTCTTTTTATAATCCACAAGTAATTCAACGGTAAACATCTAAACTGTTCAGTTTCTTAAAGGGCTTTATTGAGGCATAATCTATGACTTGTAAAAATAACCAGTATTTAAAAATAATTTAAACAGTTATTAGTTTTTATGTATCATGAATGTTGTACTTGTATGTGTGCTTGTGTACTTCATTTCTGACTAGTGCCCACATATGCCAGAAGAGGTTGTCAGATCCCCCAGAACTAGAATTACAGTAGGTAGTGACCTGTTATATGGGTGCAGGGAACTAAGTCTTGTTTCTCTGCGAGAACAGCAAATGCTCTTAACCACTGAGCCATTCTCCCGCTCTTCCAAATAATTTTAGTAAATTTTTGTTTTTAAAATTACTTGCTTTCAGTTATTTCATTTTTGACATCATATGACAATTACATCATTTCCCTTTCCTTCCTTTATACCTTCCAACATAATCATCCTTGCTCTCTCTAAAATTCATGTACTCTTAAAGGCTTATAAAAATAACTGTGTATGCATGAGCTGAACAAAGACAGTGACAATAAAAACTGCTGATGTAGACAGTTGAAAGCTGAAGAGGCCTCAACCCTACCTAAACAACTGCAGGCAACTAAGCAATGCTGAGCGCAGGAGACAACAGTCTTTCCCAGAGACGAGCACACAATTAGTTAAATTTGTTGACAGTTTTGTGCATGTACATAAGGCATTGAAGTTACTCTCATATATCCTGCCTTCCTCCTATTCCTTTTCTGTCTTCTTCTCACCAAATTACATTCTCACATTCATACCTTTCTGTTTTGCTGTTACCCACTGAGTATAACCAGGTTCACCATGGCTTGTATCTGTCTACTGGAGCCCATTCAGCTCAGATGTAGTACGCCAATGAAGACAATAAATGCCTCTCTCCCAGAATCTACCAGGTGATGTACTTCCCTCCGCAGGAATAGGGCCCATGAACCTCTCTTGGATCGGCTGTTGTCTAACAAGGCTCATTACTGTCACAGGGCTGGGGCTGCTAAACTAACTAGATTTAGCAGAACCATTCAATACACATTAAAAAACCTCACTATCAGGTAGTTCCACCACAAAGATGATGGGAACCTGTTGTTTTCAGTCTGTGTGTTTCCTTGTGTACCTGTCAGGTCAGTGACCTTCCATCACTCACTTGCAATTGCAGCCACTGACCTGTTTTTTGTTACTTTACAATGATTTATAAGTATATATTCTGGGTGTTTAGTTTTGGGCATAATACTCTTTTCCTCTTTACCCCAATAAAAAAAAAATGAAACAAAACCAGCTGGTACAATGAAGTTTTGATAGCAAAGTCACTTTTTGATAAAGACTAGAAGCTAAAAACACACAAAAAGAGTATACTTATTTATAGTTTTCTCTTACTAGTTAAATATTTTTACTTTCTATTTTGTTCTTAAAAATCCAGGGCCTCTGGCAACTTCTATGTATGCTGTATTCATTGTGAATATTGCCAGAGTACATTTCAGTTTGTTTTTTTAAAAAAATATTTATTAGAGGTCTTAGATTGCTGTCTGTTTTGGCTTAGTTTCCTGGTGCTATGACAAAATACCCTGGCAGAAACCCCCTAAGGGAGAAAGGGTTTATTTGGCTATAATCCCAAGTCCATCATTATGAAGACAGAGAGGCAAGTACTTGAAGCAGCAAGTCTTATCATATCAACAGGCAACAGAGTAGTCAGGAACTTTCCCACCCCAAAGTTAAAGCTCTTCTCAATTTTCCCATAAAATAATCTCAAGTGCCTAAAAGACATATGGGATTCAACTTTGTCACAAGTGATGACCCCAGTCTTGGCAGTATATCTGTATTAGTTAGGGTTCTCTAGATTAACAAAATGAACAGAATGAATGTATATTACAAGAGGATTTGCTAGCTTAGATTACATAGTAGAATTAATGTGATCTAGCACTGGTTGCCTTTTTATTTCTTTGTTTATTCACAGTGGAAAAGTTCGGTATCTCATACAACCTTGGCAAGTCTTCTAACACTGAATAAAATCTCCTGTTGTTTTATTTTGTGGTAGCATCACACAAAAGTTCCCTAGTCTTGTCTTGAGCAACTCTGTAACCCTGGCAGACCTTGAGCTTACTATCACCCTACCTTATCTTCTTGCTCAAGTGGGATCACAGGCCTGTTTTACTACACCTGGCTGGTCACACTTTCTTTTTGATTTGGAGGTCAAAATTAAAGTTGTTATTGTAAAATAATGATGGGATTGTAAAGCTGATTGAGGGTGAGAAATAATTATTAATGTGTAAGTTTCAACTATTAAATTTTTTTTGCTGAGGAATAATCATTTTAGATTTTTGAAGGTTTTTATGTAAAAACCTCATAAAGATTTCTTGTTGCATGTATCCTAGTTGGTCTTAGAGTGAAAACCTGGAGCCCAATATTGGGGTAAATGCGGAAAGATCCGAGAGACAAAGAAACCACTAGAGAATCTCTTACCATTACCAAATCACTACCAAATCCATAAGCTTAAAGAGGGAGAACCTGTCTCTAAGAATCCTCAGACTGAATGTGCTGAGATACTGTTTCCACCTGCCTCATATTCTTGTCTTCACCCAGCCATATCACTTCCTGTCTCAAACTCCCTAATGCTGGGATTAAAGGCATGTGACTCCCAAATACTGAGATTAAAGGTATGAGCCATCACTGCCTGGCCGATTCTCTTTTAGCCTGGCTTAATCTTTTATAGATTAAGTCCCAAGCACTAGGATTAAAGGTGTGAGATCCCAAGTGTTGGGCTTAAAGGTGCAGGACACTATTACCTGGCCTCTGTGGCTAACTCTGTAGCTGGCTCTGCCCTGTGATCTTCAGGCAAGCTTTATTTATTAGAGCATATCACCAGAACTTAATTTTTTTAAGAAGCCAATTCTTGGTAAATGTACATTTTCCTGAATGCCACTGTTTCTTTTTCTTTCAAGACTCCTTTTAATATTGAAATTTGAAATTACAGGTTTCTCAAACTTTCGTATGAGATTAAAATCTGTTTAATAAAATACAACCTACACAGATATTTTTGGCTGATCATTGTTAATGAATACAGTAGTACCATTGTCACTAAATATCAAAGAGGTTATGGAAGTCTTACACAAATGAAAATACAAGGGTTATTCAATGTATTGTCTCATCAAACACTCATAATTTGCAGCATGTTACTTCTTTGTCATTGAGCCAACCAGTGTGAGCTACTTCTTTACAGTGAAGAATGTGCCCCTAGTTCAAGAGATGTGCTTTCAATGAACACTAGTGACTTTATCTTTTAAACAGTATTTACTTATTTTTATAAAAGAAGAGGTCATAAGTTAAGGAGGAGATAGAAGGGGGAGAGTGTAGGGTGGAAAAAGATGTAAACACAGTACCAACAGATGAAATTTTCAAAAAGATTTAAAGTATTTTTTTATATATGTGTGTCCATGTTTGTGTATAAGGGTGCATACATGCCACAATGAATTTGTGGATTTCAGAGAACAAACCCAAGAGTTATTCTTCCATCTACCTTGCTTGATCTCAATTGTCAAAGCTTTCCTGGATATGCCAGGCTTTCTGACTCACAGCTTCTAGGGGAGTATCTTATTCTGATCTTATCTGCTGTAGAAGTTCTGAGACTAAAGACATGAAGCTGTCTTTCATGTGGTTTCAGAGTTCCAGCTCAGGTCATAAGGTTTGAGCCTAAAGTACTTTTTACCTTTTCGTGATCTCCCTGAACTCAGTAGCTTTAACTTTAAAGCAGAGAGAACAATAGATTCCTCATGAGTATCCAAACAGAGTTTGCCTTCAAGACTGTGACATAGTTTAACTCACAATACATAATAAAACCTATAAGTGTGAATGTGTCTGCTCTTCACTTTCCATTTCTTTACCTGTCACAAGGAAATAAAAATAATCAAAACCTAATTCATGACTGGACGCTTCTCTCTTGGTGTGTTTTCCGGTAAAGAGTATTCATCATAGAGATCTAAACAGGTCTAAACAGTCTATGGAGTTGAAATAATCTGTGTTTAGGGTCAACATATTTTAGTTTTTCTGAGATTAATGTTGTTGGAATTAGGCTCTTTGTTGTTTCTTTCTTACATTGATGTCACTTTCTTCTGTTTAATCCAAAATAGATAGGAAATATAAACAGATAGATAAATAAATATTGTGAAGATGTTTAGTGATTAGTTTTACATAAAGGTAGGAAATGTTTCTGAGCCATGTTTTGTAGAGAGAAGCATACTTTCAAGACTGTATTGTTTTCACAAGAGAGAACTATATTCCTCAATTTATTCTAGCTTCATGATCAGTCTAGTTGATTGTGTCTTTTAGGATGGCTATTATGAAACCAAATCATCGATACTGTTTATTAACCAACATGAGTGCAAGAGAGATCACTCTTTTATACAAGGATCCTTTAAGAAAACAATAAAAATTACATTACTATTGTAATCACTGGAAAACTATTAAATGTGTGTATATGTGCATGCATATATATGATGCACTCAGTTGTGTGATTTCTCTATCATCTTCAGTCAGTATTACAGTAATCATTTCCATATTGTTAAGAAAATAAATTTAGTTAATTTTATGATTTTACTTGGAGTAATTTATAGTTTGGGAAATGGGGTGTATTCAATATATATTTCTTGAAGATGGGGGCATAGTTCAGCAGTTATAAGCACGTACTGATCTTGTAGAGGAACAGAGTCCAGTTCCCACCATGGATGTCAGGAGGCTCATAACTGTTAGTCTGTCTCCAGGAGATGCAGTGTCGTCTTCTGCCCTCTAAGGGCACCTGTATTTATATGTATGTGCACACTTACACAATTAAAAATAGAAAAAATATTTATGTACATATGTATTACTGCAGACTATCACAATTATAATCCTAGAACACAGATCCTTTTCAGAGTTTGTGATAAGATAATTGTTGGTAAAAGTTCAAGAAGGCAGACATGTTCTTTCTTGCATCTATTTGTGAGGTCATTTTTAGCCTGTAGTTCCAAGCAGCATTAGACCATATTTGTATTGATATTCTCTGAGCTTTGTGTAGACCATTCTGGCACTTGTCATCAAGGAATGCTGTAGCAATATCAGATCACCAAGATCTGTGTCACTTGCCACTGGTTTCTGGAGTTTAGAACAGTTTCTAGTTGTGAACATATGAACTGAACTAAAAACACATAAGAGATGGACTTGATCTATTTCTCTGAATGTAGATTTTACTTTATTATTATATTTAATAAAACAATAAAGTGAGGCCAAGAGATTAGAAGATAGTTGCTACCACAAAGATAGCATTGCTCAATAATTTTTAAGAAATAGCATGTGATTGATTCTACATAGTGTGTGTGTGTGTGTGTGTGTGTGTGTGTGTGTGTGTGTGTTAACACTGCCTGTCTGTAGACAAAGGGAATAAGGAACAAATATATGTAAGACACTTCATTGCATATCTGGATGGGAATGGATTCAGAGGCCTGGTAAGTAGGCTGAACATGAACTAGCCTCAATAAACTTATGAGGCCCCAGGGTGTAGACTTCCCTTGGTTCTAGACTCCTGCCTTCTGATGCTGGTGCTAGAGTACACAGCTCTGAATGTGAGTTCTTAGTAGTGGTGATGGGTCTCTGCATGGGTTAGCTTGCTTACAGAAGGTTCCCTCATGGAAGTTAGCCATTACTGTTTCCAGGACAGACAAGCTGTGCTGGAGGAGCTGTAGCTCTCCACTAATGTTCACTGTAAGCTCAGTGGACTCCAGAATGTCAAAGTATAGAAATTACATAATTGATATAACCATGATTCATAGTATTCTTTTCATGAATCAAAGTGATAATAATGTTACTGATATTTTAAAAGCATTCAAGCTATTGGGAGTTTGCTGACCATGAAGTGACAGCTGAGAAACCTTCATAGAAAGGGACTAAACCTTCTAAATATGAATGACTGTTGAACAGTTCATGGAGCCTCTTGCACTCAGACCAGAATTTATTCCTGGTGTATGAACTGGCTTCTCCAAGCCCATTCCCTACAGAGGAACATCTTACTCCGCCTTGATACTGGGGGAATGGACTCAGTCCTACCTCAACTGGATATGCTAGACCTTGACAGTCCTTGCGCTCCCTAGGGAATGGATAGGGGATGGGGTGGGAAGAAGCTGAGTGAAGACTGGGTGAAGGATCAGTGGTGGGTATTGGCAAAACTTTTTTAAATAAAAAAAAAAATAAATTATTAAAACAATGAGAGTTAAAATCAGAAGGAAAACATCAGGGATGAGAGTGGAAAATCACAAGGAAGATAAAGAATAGAGAATACAAAAGAAGAATAAAGGAAAGGTCTGAATAAAACCAAAAAAAAAAAAACCATTCATCCATTCATTTAAGGTTTATGATAACATAAAAATTAAGCAATTTAAAATACTATTGATGAAAATCTTTTTGTTCACATTGTGCCTTTGGTACTTTTATTTAGACAGTTTTTGGAAAAAGAACAAAAAAAATCATAAAGTACTCCATGTTTGTTCTCAACTCAAATTAAGATAAGCTGGAAGAAATCACCTGAGAGACATCACCAACCGGGCACAAATCATGTGCAAACCTGGAGAGGTCAAGCCAGGCAGAACTTCAGAGATAATAATTTCCAGCTTCAAATGCTAAGGTGACTCCCATGATTTTCCTTCTGTGAGATATCCAAACCCCCACCAGTTTGGATGCCATCCCATCAGTACCAACAGATGGCATCGTACTTAATGGGGAAGGGTTGTGACTCTAACTGAGATAAGTAAAGGGGATTAGAGAGCCCCAGCTACTTGTGAAGCATTAAGAGGCTGGGATATTTCAGATAATGTCATTTTTATATCCTTACCTAAGCCAGGATGCTTACACCATCTGTTTGGGATGCTCAGATTTTCTACACTGCCATCAGATGAACATACTCAGAAATTTAAAATATATTAATTGCAGCCCATGTTGGGAGTGCAGTTTGCTCTTCAGCAGCATTTTTTTTTTTTTTTTTTTAGTCAGGGTCTATGACTTGTCACTGGCTAGTGCCAGATTTACTGTAAGCCTGTGGCAACCCTCCTGCTTCAGTCCATCAAGTGCTCGAATTACAGCCCTGTGCCTTCACAGTTGGTCAATGAAGGACTGTTAAGTCAGTAGGCGATGTCAACAAAAGTCACAGTGAACAACTCTTAAAGGAAGACAATGACTTCCAAACACGATTACCTACTAGTTTTGCAGAATATGATGATTGGAAATAAAAGACCTAGAATTAAATAATTAAAAAGAATAATGCATAGGCATATTTTTCAGTTATTAGATACAATGCTTACAGGAACTTATATTGCTCTATCTAAACTCAGTGTCATAGAGAATTTTTAAATCAGGTTGGAGATAAAAATGAGGACTCAATATTCAGCTGTAATTACAAGTTTATCTGATTCCTACTGTGATGGTCATGGTTGTTTGTTTTTTACTGGAATAGACTATACTTACTGCCTAAGAAAAAACTCAGCAGCAGCATGTATTTATGGTAAATTGCCTCACTGAATGATGATGATTTAGTATTTATCATATGACTGAAAGTATAAAAAAGTGGAAGTCTTAGGCAGTGTATTTTTATGATATTTCTCATATTATCACATGACTCCAGAATCTCTGAAAATTAGGTGTTTGTAGTGTTCTTGTGATATTTGTGTATTTAAGGTGATGGTGGTGGTAGTGATGGTGGTGATATGGTTTGTATGTACTGTGGCATGTGTATGTGTGCATTATGTGTCCATATAGGCATGTGCATTTGGCATGGGTATCCAGTATGTGCATTGTATGTTGTATGAATATAGTGTGTATGACAATTATGTGTGGCTATGTAACATATATATGGTCTGTGTATGTGGGTTATGGGTGTGGATTATGTCATGTGTGTAGCATATGTGTAGCATATAGTGTTTGTGTAAGGTATAAGCAGTGCTTGTGTGGCATGTAGTATGAGTATGTTCTATTTGTGGTATGTATGTCTTTGTTATTTGTTGTGGATATTGTGTGTGTGTGTGTGTGTGGTATGTGTACATTATATGGAATGTAGTATGTGGTGTGTAGTATTGCTATGGGTATACTGTCTATATGGTGTATGATTGACTGTGCTGTGGGTATACCATGTTTATGCTTTGGGGTTACTATGTGTGCACTGTACATGTAGTGTGTATGTGGTGTATATGTAGCATGTTTGTAGACAATCTTGTGAAGATGCATCCTTGGAACATTCAGCAGAGCTGGCTATGAGGTGAGGAGACAGAGATCAAAGTCCTCTTCTTTTGAGTTTAAATTTCACAGGAACATGCATGAGGCTGTTTATGATGTTGTCAGTTTTATACTCACATTTGTAAAACCTTCACTGTGCTGATTCTTGGTGCTTCTTCTTAGCCCTTGGTCATAGCTAGTGAGGCTTCCCAAGTGAGACTCATATCTAGATCCAAGTAGTTTTTGTAAGGGACTATTTTCCTATGATTGGTAACATATGCTGTACTGTTTCTAGGATGCTTTGAAGTAGGTGTCACCAGACAAGTGTTGTCCACAACAACAAAGATGAGTGTTTGGACTGAAAAGAACACAGATGATAAAGATGTAGAGCATGTGAAGCCAAATGTATGCAAAGCAAAGGAAGATATACTAATAGGCTTTGACTGATAGACACTAGCCATCATTTTACTGTTTTTCACTATAACCGAGCTCCCAGATTTCAGTTTCTTCATCATGTATAGGCACCATCCATACATGCATAAACACACACACACACACACAGAGACATCCATATATACACACACATCCATGTTCATATACACATATCCATTCATACACATACACATGTCCATTCATAGACACATACATAGACATACACATAAACATACTCTACCAGTATGAGAAAAGAAAATTAAATCTCAAGCAAAACAGTTTAGAGAATTTGTTTACGTATTCCATTCTAAGAAATTTATTCTGTCCATTAAAGTATAAATGGCCTAGCAGTTCAGGTAATAAAGTCTTCCTTACTCTAGTTCAACTAACTGTATGCTAGACATTCTCACTAATATTTGTGCAAATGTCCTTTCTACAAGATATTCTGGAAAGTGGCTCATATATTCACCATAGTTTAGACTTTTTTCATTTATGAACAAATTTCTATAATTTGGATTCAATGTTTAATTTAAAGTGCATAGTTATATGAAAATGGTTGTTTGATGAGTGAGCATACATTATTTCTAACTGAAACTTCTATATAAACTTGGATCTGGAAAGCATGTGAGCTGTTGGCAGATTTCTTTGAGCACTTGACAACATATAAAGTGAAAAATCTTCTTCTGGCTTCCCAGTTGCTAGTGTTGTTCCTGTAAAAAAAGGTAATCAAATTGTTATCATTGTAAATAAGGTAAATGTAGTTAGGCTGTGAGACACATAAATCCTATCTTCTAAATATATGTAATAATGTGAAAATCACATGTTAATTTTTGACTTCAATCCTGTAATCTAACAGACACTTAAATTATGAATGCATGTTTGTTAATCATCTGTACTCAGTCTTATCTGGTACATTTAGTGCAGGCATGCACACACACACACACACACACACACACACACAAATAACACACTACTCATAAACAACTGTTAAAGCCAGGTATGGTGGCACACATCTTTAATCTCAGCATTTGGGAAGTAGAGGCAGGAAGATCTCTAAGTTCAAGGCCGACCTCTACTCTAAAGTGAGTTTCATAACAGCTAGGGCTACACAAAGAAATCCTGTCTTGATAAACCACAATAAAATAAAATAAAGTGTAATAAATAAACAGCCTTTACATGCATCAGAGTTCACTCTTTCTATGTTTTTATATGCTTATATACTCAAGAGTTAAAGTTCATCTTGATAAGCTAGCACCAAATTTTTTTTCCCAAATTGTTACTTAAATTATGTCCAAATGGCCATATAAATTATTATGTTGGTTTCTGTTTCCTGCATCACTGGGCCATCTTCAGCTTGGTTGATTGAAATGGAAATAAGTTGTCAGATTGGATTAAGGGGATACAATGTTCTTGTAAAGCATCATGGTATCTTAACATAGCAATAGAAAAGTAACTAAGATAGTTACCTTTGCAGAACTGTGCAGACAAGAATAGAATTTAATACAGGCACTATAAATTGTCTGAAACAGAAAAGCACAAATGAATTCATAAATAATAAAGGCATCCATTTGAATACATTAAAGGACTCAGGTTTTACCAGTCCTCGTTTCCTGGTTTTTCCCTTGATTCTGAATTCCTCAGAATTTTTGTGTCTTGTGGCATTTCTTTTCTTATCATTTTGATGAAGGCATTGGGTTTACTTGCAACTCTCATAAGAAACAGTATTCAGTGACCAATACTGAATATTGAAATTTGAGCTACAAACCTTATTTCAAGTTAAAGTGCAATAATAGAATTCCGACACTACAAAGTTGTGATGAAGAAACAAGTTGAACATTGATTCATTATTTACAGATGCTCCTTAAAAGGGGATTGGTGGTATAGGAATGCTGTCCTGACATTAAAATAAAAGTAACTCCAAAGCAAAACAAATTTTAATGAAGGTGTCTTGACATTGACAAATCTTCATAAAAAATGTCACAGAGGCATGTTGGATTACCGATATATCTTATGGACGTGGTTAATATGAAGCAGAAAAGAAAAGGCGTACATTGAAGAAATGGATGTCACAGTAGGGAGAGAATGTCTGTGCCTGTAGATAAGTGGAGTCATGAACTTAAGCTCTTGTCAATTGACAACTTGTCAAATTAGAAAATTTGAGAAGTCTGACTTTTTATTCTTAGAAATGACACTATAGTCATAGTAAGCAATTTAATTTCTGCTTTTTGCAGCTATGAATTTTAGTGAATGATGTTTTCTTATATTTAAATGAACTTATTGGAAATGCCATGGAAAGGCAGGAGAGTGCAGAGTTGTAATTCTGTATCCCAGAGTATTTTGGGATAGCTGCATGTTTGGAATGTTAGCCCATTAAGGATCTTTTAGAAAGATATACTTGATTCTGTTCTCTAAAAGAATTTAGTGATGACCCCTGACAGTTTTTTGTTCATATGAAAAATAAGCTTCCAAATATAAAGCATGAGTCACAGTTTATTAAAAGAAAGAACCTATAATTGTATAAAATAATTCACCTTCACATGTTTCTTTTGTAATTCATCTTTCTTACTATAATCTGAGGTATTTTCTTTCTAAATAAGCTCTCATCATGTAGTCCTGGTTGCCCTGATGCTCACTGTGTAGGCTAAACTGTCCTTAAATAGGAAACCTCCTGGCTCTGGTCCCTGAGTGCAGAGATTAAAGATGTATATCACATTGATTGATTTTTTTTCCTTTTTTTATTATGTATAAAGTCTCTTTTTTTTTATCCATGTATCCCCTTGTTCAAACTCCTTTCCCCTCCCTCCTGCCCATCCCAGTCACTCTCTCTTCTCCCCAGCTCTTTACCTCCTCCCCAGCAAGGCCAGGAGGTCCCTCACCCCAACATCAAGACTGGGTCAGGTGTTCCTTTGGAAGAATTAGCTCCAAGGTACTGGTCCAGGGTGTTTCTGATCCCAAGCTGTTCAGTGGTTGTGGTTTGCAGCTTGGACATGCCTTGCTTTTTGCTCTTTTGTTTGGAGTCCACTAATGAAGTGAGTACATCCCCTGCTTATCTTTCTGGGTTTATGATTCCTCGCTCAGGAGGATATTCTCCAAATCCATCTATTTGCCTGCAAATTTTAGGATATCATTTTTTCTTACTGCTGAGTAGTACTCCATTGTGTTGATGTACTACAGTTTGTTAATCCATTCTTCAGTTGAGGGGCATCTAGGTTGTTTCCAGGTTCTTGCTTTTACAAATAATGCTGCTATGAACATAGTTGAGCTAATGCCTTTGGAGTGTGAATGTGCATCTTTAGGGTATGCATCCAGAAGTGATATTACTGGATCCTTGGGGAGATTGATTCCCAGTTTTCTGAGAAACTGCCATACTGCATTCTAGAGTGGCTAAACAAGCTTACACTCCCACCAAAAATGGAGGAGTGTTCCCCTCGCTCCACAATTTCTTCAGCATAGTCTGTCATCTATGTCTTTTCTCTTGACCAATCTGACAGGTGTAAGGTGGTATCTCAAAGTTGTTTTGATTTGAATTTTACTTATGGCTACAGATGTCGAGCACTTTTTCAAGTGCCTTTCAGCCATTTGTAATTCTTCTGTTGAAAATTCCTTAATTAGTTCCTAACCTCATATTTTGATTTGGTTATTCAAGGCTCTAGTTTCTTGAGTTCTCTATATATTTTAGAGATCAATCCTCTGTCACTTGTAGGATTGGTGAAAATCTTTTACCATTCTGTAGGTTGTCATTTTGTCTTATTGACAGTGTCCTTGGCTTTACAGAAGATTCTCAGTTTCAGGAGGTCCCAGTTATTGATTGTTGTCCATGGTGTCTGTGCTACTGATGTTTTATTTAGGAAGTGACAACCTATGCCTATACGTTGGAGGGTATTTCTCACTTTATTTCTATCAAGTTTAGTTTGGATGGATTTATGTGGAGGTCTTTGATCCACTTGGATTTGAGTTTTGTTCAGAGTGATAGGCTTGGATCTCTTTGCATTTTTCTACACTGTACCATCCAGCTACGCCAACACCATTTGTTAAAGATTCTTTTTTCCATTGAATATTCTGGGCCTCTTTTGTCAAAGATCAGATGTTCATAGGTTTCTGGGTTAATGCCTGGATCCTCAATTCAATTCCATTGATCCACATGTCTGTTTTTATGCCAGTACCAGGCTGTTTTTATTACTGTAGCTCTATAGTATAACACGAAGTCTGGGATGGTGATGTCTCCTGAGGTTCTTTTGCTGAGCAACATTGTTTCAGCAGTCCTGGCTTTCCTTTTATTCCAAATGAAATTGAGTATTGTTCTTTCAATGTCTCTAAAAAGTTGTGTTGAGATTTTGATGGGAAGTGCATGGAATCTGTAGATTGCTTTTGGTAAGATTGCCATTTCTTCTATGTTGATCCTCCCTAGTTAGGAACATGGGAAATCTTTGCATTTTCTGATATCCTCTTCAATTCCTTATTTCAGTAATTTAAAGTTTTTGCCTAATAGATCTTTTATTTTTTGGTTATAGTTACTCCAAGGTATTCAATGTTATTCAATGTTATTCAATATTATTCAGCTATTAGAAAGGGCGATGTTTCCCTTATTTCTTTTTCAGCCCTTTTATCTTTAGTGTATAGGAGGTCTACTGATTTCTTTGAGTTAGTCTTGTATTCTGCAACATTGCCAAGGTGTTTTATCAGCTGTAGAAGTTCTCTGGTAGAATTTTGTGGATAACTTATGTATACAATCATATTATCTGTAAAAAGAGATAATTTCACTTCTTCTTTTCCCATTTTTATCCCCTTAATCTCCTTTCATTCTCTTATTGCTTTAGCTAAAACTTTGAGAACTACTTTGAATAGATATGGGGAGAGAGGCCATCCTTGTCTAGTTCCTGATTTTAGTGGGATTTCTTTGAGTATTTCTCCATTTAGTTTGATGTTGGCTGTAAGCTTCTGGTAAATCACCTTTATTATATTGAGATTTTTCCCTGTATTTCTGATCTCTCCAGGACTTTTATCATAAGGAAATGTTGGATTTTGTCAAAGGCTTTTTCAGCATCTATGGATATGATCATGTGTTTTTTTTTCTTCAGTTTGTTTACATGATGGATGACTTTTATGGTTTTTCATATTTTGGACCATCCCTGTATTTTCTGCGAGGAGAAACTTGATTCACTTGATCATGGTGAATGGTATATTTTATATGTTATTGTATACGGTTTGCCAGCATTTTTTGAGAATTTTTGCATCAATATTCATGATGAAAATTGTTCTGTAATTCTTTTTCTTTGTTGTGTCTTTGAGTGGCTTGGGAATTAAGGTAATTGTGGTCTCATAAAAAGTTTGGCAATATTCCTTCAGTTTCTGCTATGTGAAACATTTTGAGGAGTATTGGTAGTAGTTCTTCTTTGAATGTCTGGTAGAAATCTGCACTGAAACCATCTGGACCTGGGCTTTTTTTACTTGGGAGGTTTCTAATGGCAGCTTCAATTTCCTTTAGGGTTATTGGTCTGTTTAGGCATTTAATCTGACCTTGATTTAATTTTGGTAAATGGTACCTGTCCGAAAAGCTGTCCATTTCCTGTAGGTTTTCCATTTTTGTGGAGTATAGATTTTCAAAGTATGACTTGATAATTCTCTGGATTTCCTGGGGGTCTGTTGTTATATCCCACTTTTCATTTCTGATTTTGTTGGTTTGGATGGATACTCTCTCTGCTTTTTGGTTAGTTTGGATAAGGGTTTATCTATCTTGTTGACTTTCTCAACAAACCAACTCTTTGATTCATTGATTCTTTGTATTGTTCTCTTTGTTTTAATTGTATTGATTTCAGCTCTGAGTTTGGTTATTTCCTGCCATCTACTCTTTCTAGGTGAGTTTGCTTCTAATTACCTTGACCGATTTTTAAAAGTCACTTTCAGTATAATATAGAGCTAAACAACAGAGTGGATCTCATTATGACATTGTCATAGTTGTTTGTAGTATACTCTGGCCATGTTAGCTACCCCTGTCCCTCCTCCTCTTAGCCTGCTGTTCCCACATATCTCTTTCTTATTCTCAAATACAGTCCCTTAAGTATTCATGTCTTTTAAAAAGTTAGTTCATTGATCATTTTTATACTTGTACATAATGAATTCTGATTACACTTACCTTCTGGCCTCTTGTTTTTATTCATTTGTTTGTGGTTTTGGTTTGTTTGTTTGATTTTAACTCACTGCGTTTAGCAAAGGATCTCTGTGTGAAATTGGGTTTGAGTTGTCAGAGCCTTTGGGGTTACCAGTAAGTATACAAATAAATAGACTGTAAAGTCCTGGTTGTTTTAATAACAAATTTCATAGAATAATATAGTATGGAACATGGAGATTTCTATCAGTGCTGTTCTTGTGACTTACATGCATCAGGCTTAATGAGCTGTATTTTCCATAGCTCTGGCTTGACCTTTCAATCCATGCTTGTTGAAAGCCTGGAACTGAGATTATGGCAATGGAGAGCTAAACATTATGACTGTATGTATTTCAATCAAAAGGAAATATTTTGTTTGGTATGGTAGCTATACCTTGATTGTGACTGTGAGTTAAGGACACACATAGAAATAAAGCTATTGCTCTACGTTAACTGTACTGGAATAATCTTGAATCTCAGAAGGATAGAGGTTTTGTAACACATTGCAATGAGACACTCACTGGATCACATGCTGAGAATCTAAGTACATATAGTGTCCCACTTCCTTAGGAGGAGTAGACACAGTTCTCTGTGGCCTATGACCCTGAACTATAAATGAGATTTTGTAGAGTTTGTAACTGTCTATAGATTTCAGATGCAGGGTAAAGCAAAAGCATAGATTGGGGTAAAGCATGGACATGTCTTCTCAGAGGTGATGCTATTAGAGAGGCAAAATTGGTACCCAGAACTGTGTGCTATGCAAGGCATCATGTGAAGTGTGTGCTCACACTAGTTTTGTCTTCAGGGAAAATAATTCATGGGGCATTGAAAACATGACACAAAATTCTATTATGTAGACTCCATGATCAAGTGACAGTTTATTTTTAAGTCTACCTAAAAAGGAAAATTTGAATGTTGGAGTTAACATGGTTTTGGTCTTGTTAGACTTTTGCTACCACACTGACTTACATCTCCTATTCATATAGTAACTGAAGTCTAAACTGATGTATATTAAGCTGTTTTTACTCAGTAAAAATGTCTCTTCCTTAGACAAGATAATAAACAAGAATATCCTTAATGATCTAAGCGATATGTAGGCACTACTTGAAAAGAATCTAAGTAGCCAAACAAATATTTGTCCATGACTCAATATATGACTTCATAGCATTTTTGAGTATTAGGATCCTGTGGATGTTATTTTTCAGCAATAAGTTTGTTGTGATTGACTTGGGTAAGATATGTCATAATGATCCTGTTACTTAAAAGTTATGAAGCAACAACTAGAACTAAAAGTGTTTGTTTTAGTGAGCAAGGGAAAGGGAATGTTTATTGAAAGCTGACTTTCCTGACTGTGAATGAAACCCAGTCAGCCTTCAGACACTTACTGGTTTATCAGCCTGAACTGGTTTCTTTCCTTCTCAATTTATCAATGTCAAAATGGAAATATTAGTGTTCTCTTTCATGACTTACACTGGCTAGTTAAGGGGTTGTGGTGAAAATTAGCTGTTTTTATAAATACATTACTTCTGAAGTGAAGTTCCTCCCCCAAAATTCATACTTTAGTAAAACATCATATAGTACTGGCTGCCATACTAGAACTTCTAAAATTGTAGGGGGCAGAAATGCTGCAGGTTCCCAATTAGATTTTATTGAGCTATCTCACGATCCGCCAACAGCCATGATTTCTCATTGCTATGTTTGATCTGATGTCCTTGGTATAATCAAGTAAAATCCTTTTTGGATTGTACAAACTGTCCCCAGCTTTTCCAAGTCAAAACTATGAATAAATAGCACTGGACAGCATCTGAGGCCTTCAGTTGCGACATTTCTGCTCTGCTGTGCCCAGCCTACCTGATGTTTCCACCAGTGCATTTAAAAATACCTTGGCTTATGACTTTTTTTCTGTTACTACAAAAAAAAAATCATGAAACTATTACCATGTTGGAACATAGGATTTGTGGAAAACCTCAATTCAGATTTCCACAATATGATTACTTAATTTTGATTACAGAATAAAATTTTCTCTTCTTTGCAGTGAGCACTACATATTTTTCAGCAACATCTTCAAAACTTTTAAGGATACACGTTGACATGCTTGTTATCTCAAGATAAAATATACAGGGCTCAATGAGCATTTCAGTATTATCTCTTTGATAACATCAAGTGAAATACCCACCTTCTCTACTTGGAGAAACATTGAGCTTTTACTTGAGTTTCATTCATGAAGGTCATTACTGTCTTTGGACTTGCTAAGTTTTACTGAGCTTGAATCTCATGAATGACCTAGTGGTTTCAGTGGAGTGGTGCAGAGGAAACTCAGCATATGGGCAGCCAAAGTGGCACTCAGTGTCCAGAACAAGCAGTAAAAGTCTGCCATGGACACTTACATTGTGATCATAAATCAATATAGCAAATACTAGGACTCAAACCAAATTGCTGTCAAATAAATCAGTTTTAAATTTCTGCTTATATTTAAAGGAGGTCATTGTGTAGGTTAAAGGATTCTCAGTGTGGTTTTGTTAGGCAGAAAAGCTACAATGATAAAAGGTTAATGTGGCCTGGCCAAATGGAAGAAGCTTATTTCTTTATTACCTTAAGTTCATGAAGTGTAGATAGGTGGGGACCTCTCAGTTTCAACCTCCACTTGGTTTTAACCCAACCTTAGAGTGAGCCAATTTTTGTATAGACACACCCTCCCTAAAAGTTTCTTCCTGCCATTTCATTGGCTAGAGGAATATATTATCAACAATACTGTGCAAAACATAAATTTTGTTCATTGAAAGTTCTAAAAAAATGAATATTACATTTTCCAAAGTTCAGGAAATGTCCTTTTTGCATTAGGAGTCAGTGATCTGTGAATAATTCTTTTCACACTAAGATTAACTGTCCTAGTGAAGGGAAACATCCCACTGGCTTCGGAAGAAGATTGTACTCTTGAAGAGCACATCATTTTCTGAAACCAGCTGGTAAAGTAGCTTGAAAAGTCAAATACTCATAATTCAATTAATATAAAAGGAAAAAAATACTCATATTTTGAGAAAGTGAATACGAAGGTATATTTCTAAATAACTGACTTACTAGGAAAGCACATGATAAATATGTAAATAAAATTATTAAAAATCAATAACTCATGCCTGTCATGACAGATAATGGTATTAACACAACAAAACTCATGGGACTTTGAAAATTAAGTTGGAGAGCAGCAGTAGCAGAGGAGAAGGCTACCTGGATGAGTTACAGACTCAGACTTCCAGGAAGGGCTGAGAGGAAAGCCTTAGGAGGGTAAAGATGAGACCCCTTACAGGTGAAGGAATTGCTTCAGTGGTTCAAGGGAGACATGCTACAGCATTTGAGGATCTGGAAAAATATTGAAGGACTAAAAAGTTAAGTAAAACAAGACAGTCCTATCACATCTAGTAGACTCTGATTCACTGTGAGTAACAATGATGTTGATGAGCACAGTGATGACTGGGGTGATTGTGATTCATAGGATGTCATTGTACATATGATGCCAATTGTATGTAGCATCTGTCACCCTGCTGATCACCAACTTTGACATGATCATGGATGTCTTATCCTTACCTCAGCCCTCCGTATGTACCCCCCAAGGCTATTGGCGTTCAAGGACAAAGACCTCCCAAGTTAAGGAGTACCCTTCTTTGGTCAAAGGTATATACATAGCAGCACTCCTTTGTTAAATTCACAAAACAAATTCAAAAAGAAGCCATTTTAGCAATGGATTCAAATTTGTGGTTAAAAATTAATACAACTCTCTACTCTGTGAAAAACAGAATGGGGATGATGGCTTAGAATTAGGACATGAACTTAAGGAATCTAGGCAAAACACAATTGCATGATGTGGGATGTCTTTCTGTATGCTGTGAATTATGAAGGAACTGCCTTGGCCTATGGCAGGCATCTTAGAAAGACCAGAGCATAGATAAAGGAAGCAGGATGGAGTCACAGAGACACTATCCAGCTGCCCAGGAATCAACATGTAAAAGTAACACAGGTAAGCCATGAGCCACATGGGAAGACAGATTAATGGAAATGGGTTGGATTAAGATGCAAGAGCTAGCTAGCAATAAGCCTGAACCATTGGTCAACCATTATGTAATTGATGTATGCATCTGAGTCATTTTGTGGGTCCTGAGCATCAGCAGGAAGGTCAGGACCTTGGATCTAGGCCAAGCCAGAAATTTCTTACTGCACTTGCAGAATTTAAATTTTTTGTTTTGTATTTACATTTTTAGATAAAATATCACTCTGTTGCCCAGGATGTTCTCTTGACTGTATGGGTTCAATTGATTCTTCCACCTCAGCATTTTGAACAGCCAGGTCTATAGACGCTCAACCTTTAAAACAGGGAAGGATGGCTAATTGGCATTAGTAGCCTTCATGGGAAAGGTTCAAGGCACAGTTTGAAGGAGAGTAGACTGAACAGAATGTATTTTTGTGGTGTGCAAGGAAAAGCAACTCAACCTGAACCCTTCTGTGGAGTTTCTATTCCCCAAGTCTACAATGCTGAAGATCTCATTTACAGAAGTAGAGATGACTAACAACTGAAAAGGCTAGGAGGGATTGGACATGGATAATAAGAGAACTAACAAATCTATTCTGGGCCATGAACTTCAAGAAGTCAGATAAATAAATACCAAGAGGAAGGGGGAGGTAGATAGTTGGCTGGATGAGCCCAGAGCTCCACAGGGATGTAGAACTGAGATGAAAGTCTTGGAAACCATCAGCATATAGATGATATTTAAAGCCTTAGGCCTGTCAGAGATAGCTCTGCATTAATTTCTACTTCTAACTAGGTATTTTCTGGGTTTCCATGAATCATGGTGATTCAGAATTTAACAGAACTCTTCATAGTTTCTGTTGCTTTGAGTCAGCCTATATTGCATTTAGAACAAAACATTAAGAGGGCAACTTCTATTTCATAGCGTGTTGCAAATTGTTGATAAAATTCAGAGCTGTTCCACTTTATATGAGTATTTTCCCTCTGGGTTCTTTTTCATGCTTTATAATGGACTTGAGAATGAATTATAATGCATAGTGTCAACCTTAAGTAAGTACATTCCTTGCATAAGGCCTAATTATGTATCAATTTCTGCAAAAAGCAGAAGGTATCCTCCTTTTCAAGTTGGAGGAGGTTAGATGCCTGCCGTGTTCACAGACTTTCAGCTCAAATTTTGTATTTATGCCATTTGGAGTGTTGACAGTTTGACATTTTTAACTGTTTTAAGTTAAATAAAACTTTACTTGGATAAACACAAAGACTACTATGCATAAATGGCTTTATAGTTAAGAACATCAATAGTTTTCTTTCCATAATTTTTCATACAGGATTAATAGTCATTTGACCCAGTTGAATCTCAATAGATTTGTCACAGATCATGTAATAAAAAGATTTATTTTGTAAGTCAATTTATGCTTGATAATGAATGCTTGCTTTCTGTTTCTTAATAACTGAACATTTAAAATGATGATTACTCTTGTATTTGGGTGAGCAAATTATCTTTCATTGTCATTTTTTATCTCCTTTATTTACTATATTATGAGGGGATTCCATCATGCCCCCAATACAACTGACTGGCTATGTCACTGGCCAATTTTCCTACACTATGTGGAAATTAATTTGTTAGGGCTACAATCACAAAGTGCCTATCACTGGGTTGTCTAAACAGCAGCAATTTAGTGTCCCAATGTGGAAGTCAGAAGTTTAGTACTAGGTGTATGAGCAAACCTGTTTCCTCTGAGAACTTGAAGGTGAGTCAGCCTCATGCCCCTCTCCTGGTCTATGGCAGACTGTAGGTCATCACGGCTATTCCTCAGCTTGTATGAGCATTGTGCTAGTCTGTGTTGTCATATTGCTGAGGCATGTTCCCTATATGCAAGTCTCTATGCTTCACTCTCAATTCTTACAAGGTCACTGATTACTTAGTGGGATGCTGACTTACCTAGTGACCTCCTACTGATTTTATTACATCTATGACCACTCTATCTCTAAAGATAGTCAAATTTACATGTTCTAGGATCAGGCTGCCATGATTTTTTTCCCTTATAATTTAGGTTGTTCTAGTGTATAGCATCTTCCCATTCTTTATATTCAAGGTTTTTCTACTTGTAAATGCATTCTAAAGGCTTTTTCTCTTTATCAGTATTGCTTCAAGCACATGTATAGCTCTACTTTATCATATTTAATTTTTATAATTATGACACAGCATATTTCCCTTACCCTTCATGTCCCCATCGAACTCCAAATCTGTGCTTTTTATTGTCAACTGCAAATCTTACAGACATTTGCTCAGAATGTTCAAAATGAATGTTGCTTTGTCTGCCTCCCAAAGGCATCCTCCAGCTCAGCATAGAACCCTCTGAGGCTCTAAACTGGGTTCTAACATGAGCCATATAATTCTTCTTTCCTGTAGTCATTTCCAGCATGATCCTGCTGCTCTTTGGATTTGTATTGCTGCTCTATCCAATTGTAACTACAATGACAATTGTAGCACAAACTCCCATTTGCGTAAAATAAGGACTTCTTTCTCTGGAGGCCAACATAACCCTCATTGGCATGACATCGAGGTACAGTATGTCAGGAATCCTTACAGATGTCTAGGACACAGCCTGCTTCTGTAAATGAGGTTTTTGGCTGATGTCCACAGGGTTATCCAGTGCAGGTGTGGTGTTCTCTGGTCCCTTGCTGCTTTGGTAGCTAAGTGTCATCTCCATTTGGTGAGCCTACTTGTATTATTTGGCTCATGACTTCTTTCTCTCTGACCTCTTCTTCTTTATCAACTCATGTCTCTTCTGTATTCCTCTGACTGTAGTCAGATAGCATTTTCAGTGTCTGTGGACTCCTGTGATTTAGTTGATTAACCAGAATGATTTTAAAGCCTTCCTATTTTATGTCGACTAGTTAGAAAGCTTACACTAATTCCAAAGCTCCTTCACAGTAGAACCCAGGTGAGTGCTTAATAGCATAACTGTGAGTGAGGGGATGTAATTCTTCCACTAACAGCAGCCTCTTCTCATTAGTTCCATGCTGACACATTCTATCTTATCTACCACAGCCATCCTATTTCCAGCCCCCACTGTTTCTGGGTAATTACAGTATCTTCTTTTATTGTTCCCTTTGTGATTTCTATGAATAGTAGGTGGGGTAGTCCATTTGTAAAGCAATACCTATAGATGAAGAAATTTAGGAATCACTTCTGTTTTCCTTTATAAGCAAAGGAGAACATACCTGGGAATAGGAATGCTTAAAAGCATATGATAGTAACTGTTTTCTTATTTCTTTTATCAATGTAAGGCAATAACCAATGTCATTGGTTTGTGAGCTATATTTTAATATTATACAGTTCATCAATTTAAAAGGGAAATATTCTTTTAATCTGTTAGGCCATGATTAAATCTTATTGTAGGAAATTCATTGTAGAAATAAACAAATTGATTTACTCAGCAGAGAAAAAACAGTTCTTAGAACAAACAGTGGGAGGCACATATTGTTTCTAAGCAAAACTGGACTGTGCACTCTGTGAAAGTGTGGTCACATCTGCCAACTCCCTTGTCCTTCAGTAAAGTGTCCACAGCAAAATATGACATTAATAACTGGGAATCTATAAATGTTTGAGAGAATAAAATTTCTTAATCTAATAATTTGTTTGGTTATATAACAAACTTCTATATAATGGATCATATTTTAAGCTCTGTATTTGTTGCCTTTAATTTCTTTAAGGAGCATAATCTTCCTGGGTTATACATTTTAAACTAAAATAATGTGGTAATAAAACTGCATATAGCAAAGTCTATAATTAGACATACTCTGGATTCCTTTGAGTCTGCAGTATAATTCAAAGCAAATATATGGAGGGATGATCTCGGTTATCTAAGGACAAAAATCTTTGTGGAGAGTCCTTCACACAACTTCAGAGGCCTTTACAGTGACACTTGAAAGGCATGTTATATTTGAAGACAATCTGCTCCTGCAGCATTAGCAAATAAAATACAGCTACACCACTTGTTTTTGCTACATAGGATGACATGTCAGCATGTTCTGAAACTTATGACATTTTGCAATTTATTCTGAGAACCACAGCTCACAGTATTAACCCTGAAAAGTTAGATGTTACCTGTCTAAAATGTTAAATGTAAATGCAAACTTGCTGGGATTTACAGTCTAATGCAGCCAGCTCATCTGATGGTGGGTGTGAGCTCTATTTTAGAATGAAAGGCATAAACGTTCAACAATTTGCTGAGTTAACACACCTTTTGTGATGTCTTCTTTTTTGTTCCTCCTCACAGGATACACAACACACTATACTTAGCTTTCCATTTAAATTGCTGATTTATTTATACTTACAAAGATACTCTAGCAAATCATTAACATTTCCTGTGCTGTAATGTATCAGATCCATCCTCTCATTGATGTAGTGTAAAGACCACTTCTCCCTCCAGTTTATTTTAATACTATCAGTCTGATAAGTGAAAAGCAGTATGATTGCTTATTGATTTTTATTTCAATATTTAAAAACAGTGAATTTGTGCACTAGCTTCTTGTTAATTTCTGAATTTTCTAAGTCTATTCCATTAGTATTCCCAGTGGCTTAGTATAACACCCCTCCATTGGACTGATGACTGGAAGAGACACTCTGGTCTTCCTGGCCAAAGGACAGTGGCCTTGTTTCTTGCTACTACTGCCAAAACATGTTTGAATAGCACTATGGAGTGTCACCATGATTATTATATGTACTGACATCTGGCCTGAGGGAACTCGCCCAAAAAGAAATATTCTTTTGTGTTGCTTTGAATTCCCAGATCTTTCCAGATGACAGAAATCATGGAGCTGTTCTTGGTACCAACAATGAAAATAAATAACTCACATAAACTTCTCCCTACAATTTATAATTAGGATTTTATTAATACAGAATCAGTGAAGCATTCCTGTGAGCAGTTTCCAGCATTAAAAGTTAAATTATTATGGTGGGGTCTGTAGTCAGAAGTTTATCTGGCCCACAAAATCCCACAGCCATTGAGTTCCAAATAATCACACAAAGGCTTATATTATAATTAATATTTGGGCCTATGGCTGAGGCTTAGTACTTGCTAAGTCTTACGCTTAACCTAACCCATGATTTTTATCAATGTTTAGCTACATGGTGTGGTTCTCAGAATAGCATTCTCATCTTCCTTAATCTGTATCTGAATGGCATCCCCTGTTCTGCCTTTCCTCTCCCAGAATTCTCCTAGTCTGGTTGCCTTTCCTCTACTTCTTGCCTACCTTCTGGTCAGTCAATGTTTAGTTAAACAAATGTAAGTGAAAAATATATACTGGATTACATCACAGGGGTCCTTCATAATAACAAGATGAATAAAAAGAAAAATATTCTTAATTTCTCTAACAAGAGAAGTAAAATCCTTCAGTAATTTCTGTATGTCCAAACTCTTAGGATATCATTGCTGTGTGCCTGAACCTTGGGAACAGCGTTAGTAGGAGAAATGGACTCTCTTTTCACCTTGTAGAAAAATCTCTCTATAAATTTCTGTGTGTCTGGAGGCAGATGGTAAATGGTGTAAGATATAATAGTACCTAAGTGTGTTCTCATTAAGCAGACCCGAGTACCTAGATATATTTTAATAGGTGCCTGAGTATTTTCTGTAATTTTAGTCTGGCAGTTTAACTTCCCATATAAGAAAGTTTTGGGATGAATTTTCACCAACTCCTTAGTTTATATGTCTGGGGTTTTAGGGGGACTTCTATCAGTGAAATAGAGGTGTGTCTGACACTTTTCTGCTCTTGGGACTATTTTCCTCCTATTTAGCTACCTTGTCCAGCATTGATATGAGAGTTTGTGCCTTGTTATGAGGTTTCTTGGAGACCTACTCCTTTCTGAAGGGATTCACAGGGGCGGGGGATGAGCAGCTATCTGGGGGATGGAGGAGGGGTGGGAGGGGAAACTGTGATTGGGATGTATTATATGAGAGAAGAATTTTTTTCAATTAAAAATCAAATACTGTGGTGCTACAAATTTGCATGCTGTTATTAAATTTATAATAACTTTCTGTTTTTAGGTATTAATAAGTCCCTGAAAAATTATTGAGAATATCAAGTGATGATTTATTTAAGATCATTTTGTAAACCATGAGACAGGAGATATATTCATGTATTATCATAATGATAGATATTTTCATTTAGCAAATTATAACTTCCTAAAATCATAATGAGTTCTAAGAAGTAAAGAATTAAATATTTCCAATTAAATCTAATAAAATAATTTAAATAAATTTAAAATGATTAGAAATTTTTAAACAAATCACATTAAAATTTAACATCTAAATTTTATTTTTAATAACCTGAATTAAATCTATTTTAGATATTAAAGTGATTTTTATGAAAAATATTCCACAAAAAATAAAATTTATATAAAATAATATAATATTCATTGTCTACAATAATGAAAAACAGAGTAGCAGGGACAACAAATTAATCATTTTTATTCCTATGTTTAAAAGTGGCTGTCATGCTGTTATGAAAAATATGAACACTTGTGAAACTACTTTTCTTATATATATATATTTATTTATTATTTGGTGATTTTACATCATGCACCTCATCAAACTCAGTTATCAGCCCTCTCAGATTCATACCCACACTTATGATCTACCCGTTTATAAAAATGCCCATTCATTCTGCTCATTTACTTACTAGAGCATAATTAAACTCCCGGTGGCTAGACCCTTAAAGAAAACAACTACTTTTCTATTATTATCAATTATCTATTGGTAAAAATTATGACATGTACATATGAGAGCAAAATATTACATATTCTTTAGTTAGACTTTAATATCAGAGATGAGTTGCTTTAAAATGTGTGTATGTCTGTGTGGGGGATTATGAAACAGTAGTCACTGAACATAGGATTCTTCATATTTTGTTACCTTGTTCTAGGCTATATCTTTGAGCTTCTAGTGGCTTTGACCAACAAGCATTGTCAGATGTCTGCAGCTCTGACCACATGTTCCTCATGAATTCTCTCCCCATCAGTGTTCTCATTTCCTTTCTGTTCCTGCCTTCACAATTGCTGACGTTTCCTTCCAGATCAAGCCTTTCATTAGTAGTGTCATTGTCTGAAACTATTCTGCTCAATAATTTTGAAATAACAATGTCCTATGCTAGTGCTCAATTTAAAAGATTTGTTCATTTGTTGCCATATTTTTCTACTTTGATAAACAAAGCACATGACATATTAAATATAGGTATAATACAATTTTGGTACATATTATACAAATGCTATTTTTAGCCTATTATTTCTCAATTATTATTTCTTATTTAGGACTCATTGAGTACTTTTCACAAACTGAACGCGGCACACATAAACAATATCAAAATTCATATATGTATATACATATATATATTTGTAAACCCATCCCTTTGTGCTATACATAAAAAAATGAGTTGTTTCCTGGTTGTCCCATAGTAGCATCCATATGTACATAATACTGATAATAATTACCTCATTGACTTTTTTTGGACAGTCAATAATATCAGATGAGGAAATTTGAGTCACATGCTCCAATTATATATCATTTCAGCTCAAACCTATAATTTCGGTTGTACTTCAGTGGACAAAAGATATCATCTCTGTATTTGAGACTTTCCAAAATAGTTACAGTTGATTCATATCAAATCAATTCTTAACTGAAATTCCGCAGTGTGTTACTGGAATATCACCTGGATATAAAGAAAAAGGAAATGAATCTTCAACCCAAGCACAGAGTAAGTACAACTCTCAACAAATTAGATGACTGAGTCCATGCTCTATTTTTTAATCATTGAAATAATTCAGTCAGTCACCAAATAAAACGTTTGCCAGTATTATAACATATAAAATGTTTTGACTCAGGTTTTTTTCTTTTTTTTTTACACATATCGACAAAAGTATCACATGATCTTTCTTAGATTTTCATTTCAGAGATTAAATGCTTTAAGGTATGCCTATGTTTATGTATAATATTACATGCATAAATCCCAAATGAAGTCTAGTTGCCTTGAAAGTTATTGAATTGAACTCTGTGGGAATCCAAGGGAGCCTTGAATGAATGTTTAAGGAGCAAGTGAAGTCTTGAGTAGATGTGCATTGTTGACATGGAAATAGGCACCTGTCTCAGACTCATAGGAAATTGGAAAAGCTTTGCTCTCCAGGTCAGGCTTAGAAGAGTGGCAAAACCTTTTCTGTTCTGAGTGTAAATGCTGGCATCATATGGTGGCCACCTTCCTTTTGGATGTTTATAACATGAGAATTTATAACTGAGACCACCTACTAACATCTAGTTAATACCTCCTCTTGCTCTATATATAAGAAACATGCTTCAAGTTCTGGATGTTTCATAGTAGGTGTCTTCAGTAGAGCATGCATGACTGTCCTGTTCCTAGTCTTTCTATACCTGCTTCTGACTGTGTGCTCTTCTGAATCACACCAAGTACTGGACATGGTAGCATTCTCAGGTACATCTTACCTTCGACCACCATTGATCTCATAGATGAATAAAGGCTCTGAATTTTGTATGGACTTTAGGAATTGACAAAATAAAAACAAGTTAAAATACAGAAACAAAACCAGAACTTTTATGTCCTTTTCAGCATGGACATAGTACTTTGATAAAGTGAAACACATAGCAAAAATACTGTTGGTATCTTAACAATTTCATAGGCAGTAAATTAATGAAAATTCCCTAATAATTTATTAAATTGGAATACCTAGAGCTGGTGAAATGGCTTGATGGATAAGTGCACTTGTCACGAACCCCGATGATCTGAATTAAGTCCCTGAATTAACATGATGGAAGGTGAAGAATCCATAAGTTCACTGTGGCTTCTTCTGCCTCCGTCTACCACACAGTGCACATGCACATCACAAAGAAGTGCATTTTAAAAAGTTAAAACTCATAAATCTTGCTATGTTAAAAATTATTAACTATATAAATGCCAGAAAAAACCTATTAGAAGTAAGATGTCTGTTGAATTTGACATTTTCTTTTAGTTTTACAGAACTCTGACTTGTGAGGCAGATTGACCTGTATATTTTTGTTGTAGTATGCACTTCCTCTTGATACTTCTTTTGAACAAGTCATTAACAGACACTAATGAAAAAGTGCAGTTAAAGGCACCTACTTTTTATTGAGTCCCATACTTTTAATAATTTTATGTGCATTAACAGGGATTTTTCAGCTCTTCACCTTCACCCCTGTTATTAATGGACTACTTGGCAGACACTGTTTCTTTTTCTTCAATTTGCAAAACTTTTTACACTGGATTATCGAAAGGGAAGGAAGAGATGTTTCTTTTTATAGAAGGAAGTGTAAGTGCGTTATTCAAATGCAGTCATACATAGGATATTAAACTTTGAGTGTATTATGGGCTTTTACTGTGTCTGAAATGACTGAGGAAATCATGCTGGATGAGGAAATGTTTAGTGGACTAAAAGGGAGACAGCCACTGCTTTTAATGCCCGGACAACTTGGCTGATGATGATGGAACTGGAGGTTGTCACTAGAATCGTGTTGTGTTCAGAAAAAAAGGGAAGGGAACTTCTGGGTCTATAGTATATGCAAGCGTTTTAAGAGCATAATACAGTACATCTGAGGTGTGACTCCTGGGATTCAGACAGAAAGCTTCATAAGTGAACACTGGTCACTAATGGGTAAGAACTCTGAGCTGCTAAAATTCAAAAATAGCTACTACCACTTACAGTCTGTGTGATGTGGGAAAATTATTTAATCACAGAATTTGTTTCATTGATGAAATGGGACCATAACCCATTTAACTGGAATGTGATCATAAAATATGGAAGTTTCCATCTTATGTCTAATATGTTGTTTTGATGTAACTGAAATATATATAGTTATTTCTTATCTTAAGACCAGATTGTACAGATGCACTTTCAGCAGTGCAAAAAGTAAGTTATTCTTGATATCCAGAAAAATTACCTAAAGGAGAATAATGACTATTCTTAGATTTGTTATTCTTTAGATTTCTTTGATCCAGGATGTTCATAAGTCAATGACTCACCATATAGACTTGGGTATAAAGTTATAAAGTCAGTCTAAGAGTTAAATGATTTAGCAAGGACAAACAGAGCTATATGAGTTTGTTTGTCCTATATAATTTTTTATTCGGTACTTGTTTGAGAGTAGTTCTGAAATGCCATGCAATCCTTCCATTTTCAGTGTACTGATGATATGAAGAGGCAGACTTCAGTATTTAGGAGCTTTGTAGAACTGTGAGGAAATTCAAATAGACTTTAGTTTTGGCATACTGTTATGGTTCCTGGTATCATAGAATTTATGAAAATTTTAGTAATGAAGAAAGATGCATTCAGAGCCTTATACAAAAGGCTGCAAAATTTACTACGGATAATGCAATAAATGTATCAACAAATGACAAGGTCCTGCTCCAAGTGTAAGTCATGTTAAAGTAGTATAGAGTGCTACTATATTATGAGCAAAATTCTCCAGGTATGAGGAGAATTAGGTGGGTCCTGTTTACCAATGGCATGTGTTCAGGCCAGAAGTTGACTTAGGGATAGCTTTCCCAGTTGTCTTCTCACCTTGTTTGTGACAGGCTCTCTCATAGAAAGCAAAGCTTACCAATTAACCACACTATCTATCTTATATGCTAATGGAATCCACCTCTCTACCCTCAAGCTCTGAAGTCACAGATGCATGCCAACATGCCCTGTTTCTAATGTAGATGCTGAGGAGTGCCTCCATAATGGCCTCATGATAGCTCGTTTCATCTACATAAAATCTCATTTTATGAACATCTCATGTCTTCATGCTTGCACAGCAGGTTTTCACCCACTGAATCAGAGCCCTACTCCAAAATTAATTTGATTAAAGATTAGTTTGATATTGTTGAATCTAGAACTCTAAGGTATTGCACACACAACTAATCCTACTGTAAGGCAGAGAATGTATGTAAAGGTTAATCTTAGCTAACTAAGAAGAAATATCACAACCAGTATAATTCTTGAAGGATGGATGCTGGACAGTTTTGATAGTGTTACTGGACCATCAAACTAAAGGATACAGAGAATAATCAGGTCCAAAAGTTACAGAAATTCTGGGTGTAATGAACCAACCTGGACTTGATTATCCCTTTACATAAGTGATTACTTGCCATCATTACAGTCTTCTACACTTTGCTGGCCAAAGTGCCTCTTTTGATAGAGAACAGGCTGTTATGGCACCATTGTTGGGAAGAGTGATAATACTCAAATAATGCATAACCTTCAAAGTATAATTATGCACACGTACTTATATAAATATAATTTGATATATTGGGTGATAGTATGTTTTCAAGAATTTACTCAAACTTGTTTTAAAGCATTTTATTGGTCTCTTTGCATCTTACTTTGGATTCTGTGTATGTGTGTGCCCGCATGCAAAAATAGTTTTCAAATAGTCTCTTTTGCTGGGGTCTTAGCCAAGCACATTGTGTGAAGAACTTGAAATGCTTAGTCATGTGCATTTTCCTATTAGTATTCCTCTGGTGCTTCAGCCAAGGGCAACAGAATAATATGTAAATCCAACCAAAGAAACAGGGCTCACTCTGTTTTGACAGGGTATTACTTATGATCACTACTTTATATAAATGTTAGAAAAATATAAGAATAAAGAAATGAGCTAAGAATGTGAAAAATTAAAACAAATGTCATTTTTAATGCTGGGAGATTAAGATGCAATTCTCAACAATCAGATGAACTGAATCATTTCCTTCAAAGATAATGTCTTAAATATACAGTGCAGACATATAAAGAGTAAAATATGGTAGACTTCCTCCACCTAATTATAAACAAAAAATAGTTTCAATTACATGACAAGGAAACTGTCTTTTGTAATTTAAAATTGTATTGAGCTCTGCCATTGCTTTCCTATGTGTGTGTGCCTGGGTGTATATATGTTAGAAAATGAGCGGGGGAGGGAGTGACTTCTTTATAAATGAGAATCTTACATTTGTTTTATGTCTATTTGCTAGAAAGTCATATATTAAGAATAAACCCAGCAGAGCTTGCTGTCATGTATTCAGAAGTCTTGGAATTCTAGTCTCCAAGTGTTACTTTTCTGCAAAACACAACTTGTGAATTTCGTGGACTAATTATTTACAACATCAAGAATGCTGAAGGGTCAAGGAACTGCTACCAGGATGGTCAAGTTCACATCCTGCTTGAGAAACAAAATACCCCAAGACAGTGAAATTAGTTTCATGCCAAGATGGAGAGCTACAAGTGAAGTTGTCTGTTAATCTGTTATTGCTCGAGCTTTACTTTGAGACAAAATGAGGGAGAACATGTAATTTGCTTAGTTTGAGATCCCAGATACTTTGACAGAGCAAGTGGTAAGCAGAACACATTTGGTTAGTGAGATTTACAGTTCTTTGCATTCCTTGTGACAGAGTTCAAGTTTATACCTTTTGACGAATATGAGTTAGTGTGTGGAGGTATGCAATTCTAGTCTCAGGATCAAGAGACTTGCTTATTGTCTAACAAGCTTTGTATATTTCAAGGAAGCCAGAGAAAGCATTGAGGCACTACTTTTATCTGAGTTCACTGCTAAGTCCTAGGCAGATGTCCAGCAGTGTTCATAGCTTTCTTCTTTTCTCCATTTTGTCCGTTTGCCACCTCTTTCAATCTGTTTTGGCCATGAATAGTAGAGATAAATGCAGGCCTACATAAGAAAAGCTGAGCTAGGTCCAAAACTGTTACTTCTTAAAATTGTTTAATTGCTGCAACATCCCCGCGCTGGAGTTTCTCCATGGTCCTTGGAAGGCCAACTCAGTAATTTGACTGTCCATTACCTGTCATTTTATAACTTAGACTTTGGAAGGATAATTAATAGAATTAGAAACTCTTGTATTAGACTGCTTATTCTCACAAAAATGAAAAGGCAAAAGTTCTGGCAAGATGTGAGTTATAAAAAGACTCACGGAAATACCAAAAGTTTTGTTAAATAGAAAATTTATATACTAATGTGACACTTAGTTGCAAATTACTGTAAAGCTGCCTGTTTGTATTATTAGCCCTTTCAGTGTTAGTTTTACTTTTCTTCCCACTCTGAATTTACAATTAGAAGATAAAGCCAAGTCATTAAGTATAACTTGGTTTCTCACATGGTATGGTAAAGGCACAGCATACTTAATTATCTTTTAAATAAATGATCCTGTATTACATGGCTATTCATTTACACCTCAAATCTTGCTTTTAGTTTCTAAAAGATAAAATCATTTTGTTTTCAATGATGTTACTAAAAATCTCTGAGGTTATAATGTTTTGGTTTTTTAAATCGTAACTATTTAGTAGCTGAATAATGCTCCAGTTTTCAAATGCACATTCCTGTTATAGCCTCCAAATATCTAGCACTGAAATTAACTTTGGACTTAAAATTTTAGTAGGAAATGATTTAGTCTTTAATCCTTGATGCCAAAATGGGTATAACATAATTTCTGATATACACTAAGACATCAAAGTCCTTAGTCAACTGGTGTTTATGGATTATTTGCTATGAATTTTAAGTATTAAAAATATGTCTTGTACCACCTGCAAACTTCTAGAAATACCTAGTAATTAGTGTGATTAAGTCATTTTGCATGAATAAAAATAATGTGATTAGCATATATGCACTATTCATAGTGATGGATTTAATGGAGACATTTTCATTCAAGTTTATCATGTACATTGACTGTATTTACTCATGAATTATATTATCCTCCTCCCACCCCTGGGACTTTATTTCTATGAGAAATAAACAAATATAAAAGTTCTGACGTCATCGAGAACAGCAGGCTCACTATCATTTGTGTAGACTCAGTCTGGATGTCAAGTGTGACTTCGCTGATGTGTGTTCTTTGTTGAATATTAATCCATTGCACATATATGTTTTTCTATCTATTCTAGTTATAAGACATGAAAGCACTAAAGCAGAAAGACTCTTGGGAACATCCCAGTGAGAGAGTTCTTGTGTGCTGGTATGCACATTATATAGGCAGTCGTTTTTTCATATAATTCATCAAATTTAATTATGAGTTACATAGCTTATATCTTTAAATTTAATATGAAGAAACATCAAGACACAATTTAAATGCTGTTCCTGTTTTCCATTACTTAAGCCATTGTTTCATCATTAGCTAATGGAGGGATTCCTCTGTTCTCCTAGTTTTCCAAGGTTACTATGTCTTCTTTTCTGTTGATGCCTGGGGTTCAAATCAAAACCCTGTGTAGTACACTGAGTACTCTGCCATGGAACTGTGTCTCTAGCTCCAAGAAATTTAGGGGTTTTGTTTGTTTGTTTGTTTATAGATTACCGGTTTTGTTTAATTTGTTACAAATATTAGCTTAAGTGTGCTTAGGATTTAGCTTAAGCCATGTTTTATGCAGTCTCACAAGTTTGAATTTATTCTAATTCATTTCTGTGAACACTAAAAAGAAACAAATACCAAAATAGTGGTGGGAGTATAAAATTGTATTTATCCTCACACTAGGAGCAGGAACAGGATATGCCCAATAATGCAATATTCTAAACTTAGGCATATATTTCCTAATAATATAAGAATGCACGTTCAATCTAGGAAGAAGGGGACAGCGTATTTTGAGGAGGGGCTTAAATTCCTAACTGGAATCTTCAACTAGAATGCCATTAAGAGAGGACGCAAGAGGCAGGGAGCCTTAGTTCAAACTCCCGTGCATGGGACTGGAATTGACAATGGCACAAAAACTGTAGCATTACTTGATGGCCACTTCCCTGCGCTCTGCACCATACCCGACCTTTCCTATCTGCTCTTATGGACATCAGTAACAATAAATATTTCATGATGCAAGTAGTATACCAAAGGGCTTAAATATAACTGGATTGGTGCTGTAAATTTAAAAGATGGAACTAAATCATTGCAGAAAGAGATCCAACCAAAGGCCCAGAAATTATAACTCTATAGGAATATCGTTGCTTCTAAATGGTGTAAGAGAAGGTTAACTATGATCGTTATCATAACCCAACAAATCTTAAAATTATAAAAATATAAATCAAAGCAGATGTACATCAAGGTATGAGAAGAATAAGTGCACTCATGAAGTCAGAATAGTAGGTAAAGTAATAAATCTATTGCCTAAGTGAAATTATGTCAGAAGCAACAAGGCGAACAACATTGAAGAAGTATGGGAAACAAAGCAGAGAGAAAAAGAAACTACAGAAAAACAACCCAAAAGGAAGGTAGTAGATGCAGCAGACACTTGTCTGGGAGAAGGCCCACCCACTGTTACAATGTTCCTGGACTGGATATTTTGCTTACAGATAGGAAATAACCCAGCTTTTTATATCTTTTCTGTGGTATTCAGTGTTGGGAGGCATCGGGATGATTTTCGTAGAAATCATTTGAAAACTGGAGCATTATTCAGCTACTAAATAGTTGTGATTTCAAAAACCAAAATAATATAACCTCGGAGTTTCTTTGGGAGGAAAAGCTCTAGATTTACAGTGCATACTTTTGAGTCCTATACCGTCCAAACTGGGCAGGATCCTTGAAGCACTTTCTTTTTTCTTTTTTTTAAGTATTATGAATAAAGTCATATTTTCTATCCATGTATCCCCTTGTTCAAACTCCCTTCTCCCTCCTGCCCCTCCCAGTCACTTTCACAAAGAGGAAAAGTAGGGTGAGCCTATGGTTAGGGGACTCTTCCTTTCTGGGATTATGTATTGGGCATTCACCCTCCTGGCAGGCAACAGAAAACCATCTCCAGTGGGTGGTAACAGAAAATACACCTACACATGAACTGTTTTTGCAAAACATTCTTGAAAGCAGTACAGTATAAATCAAGAGTTAAATTAAGATGAGAAATTTAGATTTAGACATCCAACTATGTTAAAACACTATTGAAACTATTGGAGAATGTTTGGCATAAAACTGCAATATAGTCAATGAATCGTGACACTGGTTGCTTTTGTTGGTATTGGAGAGAGGTTAAATTCCCTGCTGTGATGGCCAGGAGAGCATTATATAACTGATTTAACTTTCAGTCTTGAAATTGCGATTTGTTTGTGCGCACACAGGTATGTCCTTATGACTGTGTTAGCCTCAGGAAGTCCTCTTCTGTGTGTTTTTCAACCTCTGCTGATGATTTTTGTTTTGTTTTGTTTCTTTGAGATAAATGTTCTTACTGCTGTGAAACTTGCTAAGTAAACTAGTCTGCCTGCCAACGAGCCCAGGATTCAACTTGCCATCACCTCCCCAAAACAGAAATGTAGCTTGCCTGGCTTTTAGAAACCAGGATCTTGGGCTTCAAATCCTATCTTTGATCTTGTTAGTATATTTACATTACTGCCTAAGTTATCCTCAGACCTTTGAATTTTTATGTGTAATGTATGGATGTGATGTGCACATGTAATGTTTGTGGTGGGTGTATGTCCTGATATATACTTAATAAAAATAGTCTAAAATATCAGAGGACAGAGCCACCCACAGAGTCAAGACATAAAAGTCTGAGTGGTAACCCACACATTTAATCCTAACATTCATTATTTGGGAGGCAGAGATCTTTCTGGAGTTCCTTACGTGAGTTCAAGGCCTAACAGCCAGATGTAGCACACATAGCTGTGGGGGGGGGCACTCCGTGCATAGCTCCTATGTGGATGTCAGAGAATAGCCTTCAGTGTCAACCCTTGCTTCCCACCTTGTTTAAGAAGGCTGTCTCATGCTTGCTGCTGCACTATGAACATCAGGATAGCTAGCCTGTAAAATTTCAGGAACTTGCCTGTCTTTACCTTCCATGACTGGGATTATATCAGGATTACAGACACATGTTACCCATTTCACTTGATCTAATGGACTTTGGCAACCAAGACTCTGCTTTTACAAGCCTTTTACCCACAAAACAGTCTCTTAAACATTGATGTTTTAATAAGCTTGCACTGTTTTAAATATCACAGTTTAATTTTTACAAAGTTGCCATGTGTTGTTGGTTGAGTGAGAATGTCCTCCATAGAATATTTGAAAATATGGTAGAACTGTTTGAGTAGTTAGTAGAACAATTTGGAAAGAATTAGGAGGTGCGGTCTCCTTGGAGGAGGGATGTCACTAGGGGACCACATTAAGGTCTCAAAAGCTTATGTCATTCTCAATTGGCTTTCTATTTTGTGGGTGTATCTCTAGACATGAATTTTCAGCTACTACCAGCATCAGACCTACTTGCCTATTGCCAAGTTCCCTGCCATGATGGTCATGAGAACGAGCCCTTGAGCCTTGAGCACAAAATTAAATGCTTTTGTTTTTTTTTTTATAATTTGCCTTGCCCATAGTGTTTTATTGCAGCAATAAAAAAATAACCAAAATACCACATTTAGTCCTTGTGTGAACCAACCTTAAATTGAATATTTGTAAGATGAGTTCTTGTAATGATTTTTATCCTTCAGCCAACATTATCCTGACAGATTATAGTTGTCTCCCTTATAGAATTGAGTCAAGTGCCCCGGGTGTTCACAACAACATCTTTATATAGGGGTGCAATCTCAGTTTTAAGTAACTTTCTTACACTCATCTAGTAATAAAGTTGAGCCACTATTAATGTGGTCCATGATTCAATTTAAAATGTCTTAATGCTGTAGCATTTGACTGTGGCTAAAATTGAGAGAATAAAATTCTGTTTGAGGTATACAATAGCTATGGTGGGTGAAAGATTTTATCAATATATAAAGTTTAGCCCTAAAGTCAGCATGTAGACAGTTCTGTTTTATGTGCATCTGGTGAACGCCTTAAGTTTTGCATCATTTTATTCTTGAGGATAGCAACCTCATTTCAAAACCAAAAATAATAAGACTAAGCACTTGCTTATCCAGCGACTGTCCATCTCTGAAACCAACACTGTGGCTAACATATGAAGTAGGTACAATCTTGCTTTTTTATTCACCCAGAAGTCAACATCCAAAATTGGTCTTGGAATCTTATTTTTTGATCTCTGCTTAAAAAAAAATAAAAAAAGGTTGATGCTGTTTTTGCTTGTTCTTTTTCTTCAGATTGAGATAAGGATAGCTAAGAATCCAGGTACAAATCTGGGGTAAAAGAAAGATTAGAAAACTAGAATTTGCTAGGCTAGCTAGTGGGAGGGTCCTTTTGTGATGAAATGTTGCATAAATAATGCCGGTGGGGGTCTAAATTCACTGTTGCCATGGAGACCTTTGTGCCTGGCTGAACTCTATTCTTTCCTCTTTTAAGACAGCCACCACTAGGCTTGCACTATCTGAGGCATCTTGCTTTGCTTTCTCTTAATGCTGTTTGCTAGTGGAAGCAGAAATTAAAGTGTGGAAATTCAACATCCTGACTTTCCCAGGACTTCTATTCTCTGCTCTCTTGGACTTTGAGCTCCTCTGCTTCCTTTTACCCTTCATTCCAGGAGGGAAGAGCAGGTGGGTGGAAAACCTGAAACTGCCCGCTCTGTGCCTGAGGAAGTAGGGCAGTATAGCCCTTCTTCATCTTTAGGACTGGTGGACTATCCTGTCTGGACCACTGTGCTCAAGTTTTTAAGGACCTTTTATTTCTAAACGTCCAGTAAGGTAAAAGAAACAAAATAAATCCAACCTCAGTTGGCTTTCCAACGCTTTTATTATTATTCATGTTGTTTTGTGATGATTTTCAAATTCTTTAACTGTGGACTGAAGGTTATGTTTAGAGCATACGGTAAGAATTTATTTCTGACCTCACAATGGTTGGTTTATTCTGTGTCTGTAGACTGAACTTGGGATAGCTAAGTAAGGGAACCAAACAGAAAGTGATTGTGAGAGGTCTGCTGCTCCAGTTCCCTAACCAGCAACATCGTATCCGTTTAGTGATTGTTTTTAGTAAAACTTGGTCTGTCATAGATTCATGCTTTTGATTTCACAAAAGTATTAGTTATTCATGTCAAAAGTCATAAGAAGTGTGGTTTTATTTTATTATTAAAAAATCTTTAAGTGAATAAGCTGGAAAGAATATTAATAGAGCATAAAGAAATAAAAATCAACGGCTAGTGTAAATGTGTGAAGTAACTGCAAGAATCCAGGACAGCAGGTCACTTGTTGCCTGCAGCTTCCTTTCCTGCAGTGGTTGTTTGGCTCTCACTGGCAAGTGTTACATTAGAACTAGAGTACAATAACTGTACATTTTGATTGTTGTAGGCAGTACATGTGTAAGCAGGATACGTGCACCTCATAACTTTAGAACACCACTGTCAAGCCAGGATCTTTGCCTTGCTTTGATTCAGATACTCCGTTGAGAAAATGGTTGCCCCAAAATGAGGATGACTTCAGATTTCAGCTGTGGCACCATTGGGCTTAAGAAAGTTTTTGAGATGCTAACAGACTGTTGAAACCACCTGAGAACAGACAGCAGTCACCACTGTGGCAGTCTGCCTAGGGGAACCGGACATGAAATTGTCATATCTGTAGCATATGTGGATATACTATAGAATTGTGAGTGATGTAACATATAGGACCAAGAAATGTTTACATGTTTATCTTAAAAACAAGTATTTATGCGAGGATGATTATAGTAATAAGAAATTATTTCAAATCAATAATACCATAGATGCATCCCGGTAAGTTCCCAGAGTTAGTTATCTCTTCCAGAGGATCATAAGTGGCTTCCTTAATGCAGGTGCCTAGATGAATTACCATATTGATTTAAACATTACTTCTTATTTATAGCTTTGGGTGGAAAGGTCTTTGTAAACACATTTATAAAAAGTTCAATAAAATTTCGATAGAAACATACTTTCACATTTTAAGATTTTAATTGCCCAATCTCAGATATTTTTATTTCAAAGATGGTCACAAAAAAGGCTTGCATATACTATGCAGGTGCACCTTTAGCTCAGTATTTTTATTGAATTAAAAGTTAAAATTCATGCTAATCAAATTACATTTAGGAAGACTTTTTATTTTTAAGACTTGAAAGTAAGCTTCACTGAGTGGACTTAAAATAGTGCTTTAAAGGCTGGGGAGGTGCCTGAGTGGCAGAGCAATTGCCTGACATTTACAAAGCCTTGAGTTGGATCTCCAGCACTGCAATAATAAACAAGAAGGAGTAGCAAACTTGGAAGCCTTTAACCTTTGGCAATATGTTCTATATTGATTATTATTTAAAAATATTATCAACAATGTGAATGTATTTTGAGAGGAAGGTAGATAGAGTAATTGCTAGTGAAGGTTCGCTTTAGGCACATGTGATGCACACAAATATTTGAAATCAATGTAATGCATTTTAGATCATAAACCTAACTGTATGACAAAATACAAGTATGTAATCACACAGTTAATTTTAATTTATGATTGCCTATTTCTCAGTGCTACATAGTTTAGGTATTTGACATGAGAAAGTAATTTGAATAGTATGTTAGATGTAAGTTTCTATCAAGTGGATATAGCAAAAGACACAAAATGAATTTCTTATACAGCATATGAATGTGATTCAAAACAAAAATATGCTGTGAGGCTTTACAAATGGCAAGTTGAAAAATGCTGTCTGTGCAGTTTTATTTCTAAATGTTAGCCACACAATTAAGAAAAAGAGATAGTTTCACTTGTCTAAAAACATCATTTGCTTGATAGTCATAGATCTGGTCCAAGTGGCCCAAATCTGTCAAGCTAGAGAATTCTGGTTCATAGTCTGACAAAAGCTGTTTGAATCAGCTTAAGATTAAGGTTGTTGCATTTCTCCAGTTACTTATGTCTGGTTCTTTCAATGTCCATGTAGTTTTTTGAACAGTAAGTTCAAAAAATTTTAGTTTTAACCCACTCTGTGCTTAAATACAGTAGAAAACTCAAAATGATTAGAAATGCTATTTATGGTCAAGAAACTAAGTAATCTGATGGGATCCAGTTATCAAACTAGGAACATTGACATAGGAGTTGATTTGGAAAATAACTGTTAGTACATGTTAGTAAAAATCATTTCAGATAGAAGCCTACAAAAATATAAAACCTGTCACTTTATCACTCTAAACAGAGCAAAATTGGAATCTTTATGGTTTGAAAATGGCTTCTGTGGTCCTCCAACTGACTCCCAGTCCTCTTCTGAGATCTGCCCACACCCCCGCGCCCTGTATCCCTGCTCAGTTTGCTGAGCAGAGGATAGTCTTTGCTGGAGCATGATCTCTTTTCTTAGCTTTGATTTCTGCAGTTTAGTTTGCTGGGCCATCCCAGCTTCTGTTCCCTCAAGCCTTCGGTGGCACAGACTGATCTATCTACCTTCCTCTTGGAATACATTCACATCGTTGTTCATGTTTTCCTAGGTTTGTTTTAGAGGATCCTATTTACATTTCTTCCCTGTGATGTATTTTTTCTTTCAGTTATTGCTCTTTGCTTTTATTGCAGGTAGCATTTTATATCAGTTATTGGCTCATTCACTGTTCTGAAAAGTTTTATGTCAACATGACACAAGCCAGAGTTACCTGAAAGGAGAAAAACTCACTTGAGAGTATGTCTCCATAAGATCCAACTGGAAGGCAGTTTTTGAATGAATAATTGATGGGGGAGGGAACAGCCTGTTGTGAGTGGTGCTTATCCTTGGACTGTTGTTCTTATGTTCAGTAAGGAAGCAGAGTGAGCAAGCCATGGGAAGCAAGTCAGTAAGCAGCACCCCTTAGTGACCTGTACATCAGCTCCTATCTCCATATTCCTGCCCTGTTTGAGTTCCTGTCCTGCTTACTTCACTGATGGACTACAGTGTAGAGGTGTTAGCCAAATAAACCCTTTCCTCCTTACCTTGAATTTTGATCATGGTGTTTCATCACAGAAATAGAAATCCTAACTAAGACCTTCACTCTTTACTCCATTAGAAATGCATCCTTTATGAGGACAGGGATCTTGTGTCCCCTCCCTCTTTTTCTGCATCCTTGCCCAGCATATTTGTTAAATGAGTAAGTGAAGATGTAGGTATAAACACAGTGTTCTGCTTCCTTTCCTAGATTTTTATAAATGAAAGAAGTAGTAAGTATTTGGGGTTATCACTTGCAACACAGTATCTAAACATGCAAGAAAGAGGCCTTGTGCTGACACTGCTGTACCCACAACCAAGGCATCACAAACAAATGGGGATCTTTCTAAGCAGTGTGTAAAGTTGGTTAGACATTTAATAAAAACACACAGAATCTTTTTTATAGGTTTTTTTATGTTTAACAATGTGCATCTCTCTCTCTCTCTTTTTATCTGTGTGTGTGTGAGAGAGACAGAGACAGAGAGAGAACAGTGTGTATGCAGGTGCCCTCAGAGTATAGAACAGCATGTTGAATCCCCTGAAGCTAGAGTTATAGGCAGTTGTGAGCTGCACAGTGAGAGTGCTGGGAATATAACTTAATTGGGTTATCTGAAAGAGCAATAAGTTCTTGTAACTACTGAGCCATCTCTCTAGACTACATTTGATGAGTTTGATTGCTCATCCTGTGATTTTAAAATAAACTGCAAATTCTAGGCAGTT
This sequence comes from Sigmodon hispidus, assembly GCA_004025045.1. NCBI lineage: Eukaryota > Metazoa > Chordata > Mammalia > Rodentia > Cricetidae > Sigmodon > Sigmodon hispidus. The sequence continues at coordinate 102,816 of PVIH01003441.1, forward strand.
GACAAGCATGACACGAGGCTAAACACACAATACCCTTTCCCCAGCTTGTATAATTTTATACAGAGATCTGAGCATTTTTTAAAGTAATAAAAATGCAGAATTGGTGTGTGACTTCTTATTGCTTAAGTTAGTTTTATTTGCTTTTTATCTTAGTTACTTTTCTATAGTTGTGCTAAGATACCATGACTAAGGAAACTTGTAGAAGAGAGAGTTTATGGGGCCTTATAGTTTCAGGAGTTAGAGTCCATGGCCATGATGGTGGGGAATATGTCATCAGGCATGTGGTGTAGAGCTTGAACATTAGTTTAAAGCCTATCTTGATCCACATGCACCAGAAAGACAGAGAAGGCAGACAAACAGAAGACAGACCAGAGAGACAGACAGAGACACAGAGAAAGAACTCACTGAGAATACACAAGCTTGTGAAACCCCCAAGTCCACTCCTCATAACACACCTCTTTCAACAAGGCTACACATTCTAATTCTTCAAATAGTTCTACCAACTGGGGAACAAGTATCCAAATATGAGATTGTGAGGGTCATTATCATTCAAATCACCATACACACATTTTAACTCGTTTTGATAAAATGTTAATTTGGGGCTTGGAGATGTGTCAGTTTTTAAGAGCACTTGCTTTTACAGAAGACTCCAGTTCAGTTTCCAACACATGCATTATGGTTCACCCCCATACATAATTCCATTCCCTGGGATCTCATGTCCTTTTCTCATGCCTATGGGTTTCAGGTGCACAAGTGAGCCACACACACATACAGGTAGAACACTCAAACACAAAATTAAAAGGCCTTTAAAAGAGAAGAGAGTTTAAAAAAGTGTTTGCCACCTGTCTGTTGTTTGAGTATGAAGCAAATCGACATTAGCAGACTTTTGCCTACTAAGTGTCACCTACCATTTTAGCCATAGGCTGTAACCCTGGAGTCATATTCCTATCAGAAGGGGATCTCTGGATAGGATGACTTATTGCATAGTTTCCTCATTAGTCACACATTCCCTCGTTATGAATTACATCTGCTTCACTTCATTTCAAGTCCTCGTGCTCTCCTGAACCAATTTCTGGTAATTTTCATCAGCATTAATAGAGTTACTTTAGGAGATACTATATTCAGTAGTGGGTTATTAAATGCAATTAAATTTAGTTGCTGAGGATGAAGATTGGATGTGTATACATTAACTATGGAATACTTCTGACATAGAAAGTTTACCTATAGAGGTGGAGATGGGAAAGAATTAAAGGAGGAGACATCAAGTCAGTGGGGACAGTGGTCCTGGAATCCCATGACTATTTGGATAAGGGCTCTGAAGTTCTTGAGCATTGTTAGGAGTCTGTACTGGCAACAGCCCAGAGCTGGCCTAGACCCTGTGTTTGTTTTCAGACTCATGTGTATAATTGGCCAATAGACAGCACATGTTTTGACTGAGGACCATACATTTTTATTTAGGAGTGGTAAACTCCACTTTTAATGTGATGACAAACTATTTGCTTAGAACAATGTATATATTTTTAGTTTTTGAATGCCAGGTATATAAGAGCTTCAAATTAGATGGGCACTTCGCATGAAGAAGGCAGCTGAGCTTAGTGATGCCCACAGACCATGTTACTTTACCATATTTATTGCTTTCTGCTTTTGCAGAAAACTGGTTAACAAAGCAGAGAACTGAGAGATATTCTCTGCCTCCCCCCAAGATTATTCTGTTTTCTTTCTTTTGTTTTTATTTGGGCTTTTTTGCCACCATTTTGGGGTAATATATTTTGACAATGGATTAGAAGCAGTTCTGGTATTAAGTTCACTCCATTTTTCTTTTTCTTGGTCATGTCCCATGTGGGCTTTAAAACTGCAAAGTCTAGTCACTTAATCCCTCTCCACCTCCGTTTCCATAACCGCAGAATTAAAAGCTCCTGCTCTATGATCCCTTATAAATGAGTAGGATTTTGTTGTTTGTCCTCTGGGGCTCTAAAGTGCAAGTCTGGAAAGTATATTTTAGTTGTGGAGGAGCAGGCCATAGTGGATCAGGTGAGCTGTCACCTGAGTCTGTGGCCCAGCACCTTCATGTTGGTGGTCTGGCAGCCCCCACCCTTTGTTAATTTCCCTCCTAGATGACAGACTTTTGTGCAAGAATATTTTCTGTATGTTCATTGAGTTTTATAAGAGATAAATATGCCATTTTACCAAATTATGCATATCAGAAAATAGCCTAGTGTTTTAAGTATAAAGGCAGTAGATTTAAATATAGACTTGAACATTTACACTCATTCTCCATCAGATTATTGTGTATACCTTGATCTAGAAACAGCTGCTTTTCCTAGATTGAGTTGGCTGGCTCAGCATGAAGTAGAGATGATAATACTCCAGTTTTCAGCCAAAAGTATGAGAAATAAACCATGAAAGAAGTTCATTTCTTTGTTCTTCTAAGGCTTTTTCTCTTATTCGTAGTCAGTGTTGAGGGTCTCTGAAGAGATTTTAATACTGTTATGAATAATTGTTACTTGCAAATGAGTGTGTAACTGCCTGTCTATCTGAGGATAGCAGGGCCCTAACGTTGAGGGCACAGTACACTCCATACAGATGCTAGAATCACACACATTATATGCTAACTTATATTTGATAAGAAAACACAATGCTAAAAGCTATGGAATAACAGCAAAGATATAAAAGGGGAAAATATATGTTCTTCCTGTCTGTAGACAGAAAGTTGTCAAATACAAGGTTGATAGTGTAGAGATGTCTGGTTCAACAGAAGGTTATAAAAATAGTTTAGTGGAATTGCTATTTCATCTAATACAACTACTTCGCAAAGTTATGAAAGCTCATATAAACGTAAGTTACTCCAATAGAAGTCTAATTCAGATGGTAAGAAAACTGTTGGTACTTATGCACTTGACACTTGCTATGCTGTGTGGAATGGTTTGTGGTATGTCTGGATTTACAAAATGGGGTCAATGGAACCAACAAACAAGAAAGGAAACCAGTGCACCGATGTGCCACGATGAAGATTTCCATTTCAGTCGCAGAAGATGTCATGTTTTTACACCCCAAAAAGTGTATGCTATCAGCAGAAGAAGTCCATATCATTCTGTGTTAAATGTAGTGAAACACTGGAATCCAAGCCACAGTCAGAATCCCTTAGCAGATTTTCCTAAGATTTTGATAAAAGCTGACGTTTAGTAGATTTGAGGTGCTGTTCTTGGTAATTCTCCAAAGAAAACAAACTATATAACCTTCTACATAACACACACATAAAACAGCCATGAGACTATAAAGGCATGTTGTGTAGATCAGCTAGGATTATGAAGTTCAGTTGTGTGGAGTCTGAAAATCCTAGGCTTCTGAGATAGTAAATAAAGTGCTCACTTGATGGCATGAGGATTCAAATTCAATCCCCAGAGCTGTGTAAAAGCCAAGTACTGTGGTGTTCACTAAGAGTCTAAAATTTGGGAAGATGGAGATAGACCAGATAGATCTCTGGGGATTCCTGCCTTCCATCCTACCTATAGAGTCTATAAGTAACTTTCTCAAAATAAAAGTCAGGCAGCTCCTGAGTAATGACATTAAGACTCCCTTCCTCATCTGTACACTTACACATAGCCACAGATATGTGACACACATGGGCACCTACACATACATACAATTAAATCCAAAATCATGTTTACAGCACCAGTTTTATGAATACAGAGGTTTCTGGTGATGAGGGCTGAACATTGAGAGTGAAAACACTCCCCAAAAATTGGTGGATGCCGCTGATTAAGGTATAGAAATTATTTAAAAAATTAGATTGTTCACAAAAATACTTATCCTGTACACAAAACTGCTTGGAAATACATATAATTAAATATATCTATAGATCCATGTTCATATTCTAGTCCTGTTTTCTTATCTGTAGAACAAAAGTAGCAGTTAATATAATGGTATTTTTTTGTCACTGAAGGGGAAGGAAAATGGGACATTACGTCTATGGCAGAATGCATTGCCTAAGTTTATTAAAATAGAACCTCCATGCTGAGTGAGATAGGATTGGATTAAATCATTTGATTTGACTAAACACCAGTTCTGTAGTGTTTATTAGGTACACATATCTTGTTGACTATTTAATTTCCTCCTAGACTATTTCTTTTCCCATTTGATTAGCAAGGGAAAATTGTTTGGGCAAAAATTGGCCTAATATGTATGAAACAGCTGCCAGAATCAGGAGCAGCCTGCAGCCCAGTGCTGCACCCCAGGGGGCTAATGCCTGTCTTCCCTGCCCTCACTGCCAGGTAAAGCTGCAGTTGATGGAAATTTTAGTGCCTAGTTTCAGGGGACAGGAAGATAATTTGGCTGTTTCTGAAAAGGCATAAACAAAATATTGGCTGAGTGTAGACAGATGCTAAGGTCATACTTTGTACATGAATTCATGTACTTGAATTCACTTTAATGGAGTCGAGCTTATGGTGTAGAATCCTGCCACCCATTATAACTAAGTTGTTATGAGCTGCTCATTTGCTAGAAGCTGCTGTATCATGTGCAAACCCAACTGCCTTGATGGGTCTCGTGGTACTTACTTTGGATTAAATGTGGTGTCTTTTATTTTTTCCCCTGTGGTCTCACATAATGATATTAGCTTGTCTGCTGTGTGACAAATTCAGTGTACCAGGAACATCTGGTAAGCTGTTCCTGATAACTGAAAATAGCCTGCAAGCTCAGTGATGCACACCCAGTAAGATATTTCACATACTGGGGGCTTGCGGAAGCCAGGCGGCTATGGAGGGTGGGAGTCATCGTCACAGTTCATGAACCTGCAATGTAAGTGATTCACACTGTTGCACATTCATCAACACAGCATTCCTACAAGTTCCTGTTTAATTATCAATAGGCAAATATGAACATATTACTTATCAAACCATGCTTAGTTTACTACTGGTAGAGGAGTTTCAAAATGAGGGTGGGGGAGCAGTAAAGGGAAAAGAAAGCAGAAGCTTCACAGCTTGAAGGCTGTTGAAATTCACTCTTTTGATGTTGATTTGAGAACATATCACACTGAAATGTTCAAACCATGAAGCTATGATAGCAAAGAGACTTTCAAACTGAACACAGTACTGTAAGAAATGAACAATACGTCTGATTCTGTTGTCTCTTTTGATCTAAACATGTTAATATAAGAATGTTAATGTCTTGACTACTATTACCTAAGCTGGGGAAAATATATTTCACAGATGAAAGGCAAGAGTTGAATGCATATGCCCATTAAATACCTTATCACGGAATGGAAAAGAACAGCTCTGGGCTGTCTCTATTGGTTTTTCTGTTATACCACTGACTCACTAAATAATCTTAAATTGTTTATTTAACCCTCTGATTGTCAGGTTACACCTCCTCAGACTAGTGGAATACTTTCCATATTCTAAATCTTTCACTGGATTACAGGTAAGAAGAAATGCAGAAAGACTCTAGTGGTTATTATGTAAATAGAAAAGCTCTTACAACTATGACATAAGGTACAATTATAGTACTGACTCAATGAAAATGCATATAGAAATATGCTTAATATATATAGCAATTTTTATGTCTAAGAGTTAAGTTATATAAAGTGCATTTTGACCTGAGAATATACAATTCAGTATCTAGACTTCATGATTAACTTACAGTCACTGGACATTTTTATTCAAAATGTAATTTGGGGACTGGAGAGATGGCTCAACAGTTCAGAGCACTGACTGTTCTTCTGGAGGGCCTGAGTTTGATTCCTAGCATCCACATGGCAGCTAACAATTGTCTGTGATTTCGAGATCTGACACCCTTACACAGTTATAAATGCAGGCAATACACCAATTCACATAAAATAAACAATGAATTAAAAAAAAACTCAGGTTATACCAAAAAAAGGCAATTTTATTTCAGAAAAGAAGTAATAAAACAAACAAAATCAGCCTTAGACATGAGGAAATGAGGTTCCAGAATTCAAATGAATAAATCACTGTCAGCACCAACAATGGAGCAAAAGCAAAAGAGGGTGCTTCTTTGGATAAAATGTCTAATTGTTCTGAGTTCTAAAACCCTGGGGGATTTTACTGTACACTTGCTTATAAATAACTTCAGAGTTGGCAAGGATATGCAGGAAGAGGCAAACTGAGGATCTCATAATGTAACTTTGGACACTGGTCATATTTACACTATCAATCCTGAGATTCTTCAAAATAGTCATTCTAAGTGTTTTATTGTCCATGAAACTAAAAAGTTTACTAAGAGGATTTTACTAGGAGTATGAAAAGTGTTAACCTTTTTGTCAAGCAACTCATTTGGCTGACAGACTAGCACGTACTAAACTGAAATTAAATTCAGCAAATGGTTGTACTATGACTTTCCTCCCCTATTACACATGGTTAGTGGTTTTTATTGTCCTGAAATGATAACCCTTTGTACCTGACATGACATCTGAGTTCTTCCTTCTCTGCTCTCCTCTCCCCTGATACATTGTCTATAAGTTCCATTTACATTTTTTCTTGCTTCTTCAACAGGCTACTGTGTAGTAAGGTAAATTTTGAGTAGATTTCAACTCTCTTGCTAGATTTAAACCCATCAAAAGCATCTATGCCTGACTTAATTTTGGATTCATATCCTCCTTATCTATATTACTTAGTTCTGTGCTGAATTCTTTAGGTATATATGCATTTTTTCTATTGTTATTTTATTCCTTTAACATTTTTATTTGTTTATATTAGGGGTAGATGCAAGAGCTTTGGATGAAGAAGATACAGATTTGCTTTTGAGTAAAATGTAATTATGTAAAAATGACCTGAACTTGCCTGTTTTTACCAGTAAATTGAGGATGAAAGAATCTGTACCTGTGTTTGCTTATAGCACAAAGGTGATGTTTTCTTGACATTTCATTCACACAAGTTTAGGCAAGAAAGAGAAATTCACCATCATCACATTTTTATAAATTTTGCATTCCAATGATCCAGTGAGAACTCTTTAGAAACTTCAGAGTCACCAAAAAGACAGGATATTTCTTCTTTATACAATGCTAAGTCACACCTACCTTTCAAACAACTACCAATAAACTTAGGAAAATTTTTATGTCATCAAGAGGATAAATTATGAGAAAATGGAAGATTCTGACCTAGAAATGAAGTAGAGTAATAGTATATGGAAAAATAATATTATTTTAAAATGGTTCATTGTCCTAAATGTGAATTTTCCAAATGGACACAGGACTATGGGGAGGGATAATCAGTCAGTGAAAGGAGAAGATATCCCAATGGTTTGTCTTCACTCTGAAAATTATTGCAGACATTCCTGGCTTATCAGCCTTCTATCCACTCACTATTAATTGATTATGCCCTTCCTATATTAGATGAAAGTAAACTAATAAAGTTAAGTATGGTTTTTACTGCAGGGCATGACAGTTGAAGAAAGATGTGTCTAGTTAAGTGATGCCAAGAATGTATCATTCGTCTTGTGAGTGTCTGGTCAGTTCTTCCCAGGCTCAGATGAGAAATGCACCTACAGAGGGAAGGTGGGAGTTGAATGATGAATTGTGATTTATTCCCATAAAACTGAAAGGCAGAAGTGTTCTTCTAAACTTAAGGATCAAGAGATACAGGGAAGAAGAGGAAATGGATTTCCGGAGCAGTGAGAGAAGATGAGTGTGTGCCAAGTCCTTTTCAGAAGATGGGTGTCTTGATTTTCACTAGTCTTTCCTTTTTCACACTTTAAATAACATAAAGATACTTTCCCCATTCCTGCAAAGATATTGGGGAATTACCCCTCTTTCTTGTCATTGTGTTTGTTGAGTATTTTGAAATTTTACCAGGAACTTCTTAAAAGTTAAGAATTATGTCAGAAGTAATTATTTCTTCCATGATGTGAACTTGAACATCACTAGGTATTCTTCCTATGTCTGTAAAAAACATACCATTTTATTGCCAGGTATGTATGTTAACAGAGAGAATGTAAAGGGAGCAGTGTAAAAAGATGAGTTTTACTTCTTCCTCACTAAAGGAACTTAAATTTCAATTATGGCTGCATGATTCCTGGTTCTGCAGTCTACATGAAGCAGTGTATGTGATTAGCACTAATATTTTGAGACAATAGGTTTCCAAATACTTAGACTGAGTTAGACCTTCGGATTCAGGTCCAGCCATCTCTGTAGAAACCACTTAACATTTTTATTTCTAAGGTATCTAAAACAATTAAATGCCTACTTTGTTGATATCATATTTGTTGAAATGAATAAGTAATGTAATGGGAAGAACTGGGAGGATATAATTTCCTGTTTATTAACCTACTGACTCATTCATCATTTATTAAGGCCATTCAATACAAAATGAGAAAAATACTTAGGTAAAGTGTGGTCTCTAATACCATGTATATAGCTGAAGAGAAAAAATAGGTATGGGATTGAGTTCAGTATACTCCAAGGCTACTTATATTCACTGTTTGGGGGATGACTGTGGAACTAGAAATAATATGACCAATGCATATGAAAACATTGTCACGTCTTTGTGTTATTACCATAAATATAATAGTCACTCTTAGCAGATATGAATATAAGACTTGTTATCTGAAAAAAATCAAAATAAAAACTGTAGAGACTTTTTATCTACAGATTTATATTCTGTAGTCTTAGAGATTTAAAGGCACTATAATTATTTTAGAAATTACTTGGTGTAGCTAACAGTCATCAATATAATTGTATTCCTAAACTTTTAATCAAGACTAATAGAATTGACATCACCTTGAACTATACAGAAACTTGGTTCTGCTGATTGCCAGGTGTCTGTCTCTCTGCTGAATTAAGTGAATCAGCTAACATACTTTAAATAGCAAACAAGGCCTTTGCCAAACTAAAGTGGCAAAGAAAAGAGATTACAGCCTGCTGAATGAAAGGCTTGGTCAGAAAAGGATGTTTTGTTATATTTCATAGAAGCTGCTCTGGAAAGGTGCCTAAGAGTCTGCTTCAGACTGCTGATTTCTGTCATCTGCTGTCTTGCTAGGTGACCCAGAATGACACCATGGTTGTTTAAAACATTTATCTGTCAGCTTTGTAAACTTTTGTAGACAGCTCTTTGCCATAGTTTTTGACTCTCCAATGAGGTCTACACAGCTGAACAGCTGACATTGATTTGTTCCTCTCCATCTTGACATCATGGCTTGTTTTCTCCACATTTGTTGGACACTTGGCTGTAAGATTCCTATTATTACCCTGTCATTTCACCATTCTCTCTGTAGATGTGCCTTACAATGTATCTCAGTAGGAAAGAATTAACATTTTTTGAAGGTGGTGGCTGTGCAGTCAACTCATTCATCTGAAATGGGAATTAGGTGTTACATAAGAAAGAAGGTCATTCAGAATTATTTCTGTCTCAAACCTTGAATGTATACAAATAAGAGACATTAGGGTGCCAGATATTACTTCTGCAGTGAGATGTTGAGATTCAAGAAGCCACCATCCTGTACTGTGATGCCCTTCCTGGTGAATGCTGATCCAAAGATAAGATGTAGACAGCAATAATGTCCAAAATTCACTCCAGGCGCCATTTTGCTTCAGGATTAAAAAATGTGCTGTTTTTAATAGAAAATAGAGGAAATATGGCATCTGTCTTGGGAAGGTTCTGAAAAAATGGACCATACTCTAAGATCCACTAAAAGTTGTGGTTATAGTGGAATTGGATGTTCTTAGATGGGAGTAAGAAAGAGACCAGGCTAGGGCAAGGGGTCATTAGGAGTATAAGGCATTAGAGTGTCAAATCTACCATCAAAATAAGCCCAAACCAAATGTAGAAAGGCTATAGAGAGACAGAACATTGGTCCCCAAGATGTTGTTGTTAAAATTCTTCTCATAAAGAATGCATGCCTGAAAATTGACTGCTATCTTTATTTCTCACCCACTGATTTGCTCAAAATAAAATGAAGTATGAACCCAAATTCCAGAAATAGAGGACACAGGAAGAAAGTTGACCAAATCTTAAAGTATCAGATTTCAGAAATTAAAAAAAAATAATCTTTCCAAACAGGAATATGGCAGACACCTTGGTGTAGGAACTGTTACTGCTTTAAATGAGAACATAGGGACCAATCTGTGCAATTCAAGCTCAGGAGTTCCAGAGTTAGGACAAAGTCTTGGAGTGTTTAGGTTCACTATTCCTCGTAGGTGTCCTTTATTGCTCTAAAATTCTAAATTTCTTTTTAGAAATTAGCTGAACTCTTAGTAAGAAGGTAATGTGAACTTGTATTTAACACCCCCATAGCCCAAATCGCAAGGAAACAATTTTAAATGTATATAATGTATAAAATGCAGATGAGGTGGTTAAAGAAATGTGCGCCACCAATAGCAAGGCATCAATTGTTAGATTGGCTTTTAATAGTTCTATGAGGAAAACAACAGTGCATTCTAACTTAAGCGTTAGTAAAACTTAGAGGCTTAAAGTGAAAAGTGTCTTAAACTGTATATTAGGTAGTATTGAAATGATAGGTGAACAAAGTGGCAGATCATTCATCACACTCAAGAAAATGGAGTTCTAAAAATTAAAGTTAAATCAGAAGGCATTGACACAGAATTTATTGTCAAATGTGTGAGGGAATAGAGGTATAAGTAGAAGAAGAGGAAAGCTAATTGTATACAATGATCTCTCATGGGATACCACGTGTAACTTATGTACACTCAGAATTGTCCTGAGTAAACTCAACCAGGCAAACCCACTCAGACTGTATTCACCAGTTGTATACTCAGTACTCAAATACAAACCATTGGATATATAATGAGAATTTTCAAAGATGTTGTGTCATGAGAGAGTTAACCACTTATAAAACAGTATTATAAAACCGAGAAAAAAAGCACTAAAATAATGGAAAGAAGAAATATTTCATACTCATAAATTAAGTACCAGATGATAATCAATGGGACTGTTCATAGAATGATATTTTTCTCTTAAATTATAAACCCAGGAGTAGCAACGAACTAAATTTAAAGGAAAGAATGTTTACACATGGGCTAGAGAGATGGCTCAGTGGTTAAGCACACTGACTGGTCTTCCAGAGGACCCGGGTTCAATTCCCAGCACCCACATGGCAGCTAACAATTGTCTGTAACTCTAAAAATCTAACATCCTCACATATACCAATGCAAATAAAGTAAAAATAAATTCATTTTTTAAAAAAAGGATGCTTACACATGAGGAAGCAGAAGATACAGCACAGTGGAAAAGTAAAAGGTTGGTGATCGTAGCAAAGCAGGGACAGGCACAGCTTTTAGTATGTGAATAACAAGGAAACAAGCTAGAAAAAGATAAGAAAGGAAAACATTAAAAATATGCTGTAGAACTGTAGTATTAAGCTTCCCACTTCACAGAAAATTCTGCTGAATGTCCATAAGCATTTCTAAAAACAGCTATTAAGACAAATCACCCAAAAATTTGTAACATGAGGCATCCAGAGATTATCAACACCTACCCTGGGAGAAAGTTAAAAAAAAATTCGAGGGAGGGGTGAGGTTTAAGTAAATGAATACCTCTGCAAGTTCACCTTTGCAACAGTAACATTGAAAAAGTGAGATAAACAGAATCCATTTGACAACTTGAGGGGAAATAATTTCCCTCCTAAAATTTTCCTACTTTCATACCGAGCCCTACTATTAGATAGATGTGTATATACTAAAACCAAGAGCTGTTCAAAGTTTTAAAAGAATGTTTCTCATTCTATCTTGAAAGACACTTTTTAATCAAGGGAAGAACTCAGGAGTATTAAGATAAATCTCTACAAAAAGAAAATGGTAAACTACAGAACCCTGGCATTCCACAAATGCACAGCTATGGAAGGTTCAAACAAGTCAAAAACCAGACAAAATTTTTTTCATACCTTGCATTGATGGCTTTTTTCATATTGCTAGCTGCGATATTTTTAAAGACATAATACCTAAGAATTCACTTTAAGTGAGTTGGAAGAATGTTGGGTCGGTTTTTACAATATTTACACAGACAACTAAGCAAAAGCACAACAACAAAAGTATTCAACTATGCTATTTAAAAAAAAATGTAGACATTAATTGATCTACTAGTTTCCTGTTGGCCTACAGCACTGTCTCCACAACCTACCTGTTGCAATCAGTAAGCTATGACTTGTGATTTTAAATAACTCATTCATAAACAAACATGCCCTAATTCAACTAATAGCTAGCATTTTCTCATTTACAGATTAGAAAGTGATCTTATCTGTAAGATTCCTTCCACTCTGCAAGGACAGACACTGAGTAGAAAGATATTGATTATAAATGAAGTATATTAGCAGGGACTATATTGGAGTCAGAGGATATGATCTCATCATACATTATTTTCATTTTACTAATTAACTTCAAATTATACCTATTTAGTTATTCCGTATGTTTTTAGATTCATATATATTATGAGATGGCTTAAGTTAAATACAACTTTTATACTCTCACATACTTAGAACTTTTATGATGAGAACCCCAAAATCTACTTTCATCAATTATCAAGGATACAATATATTATTAATTATAGTCACCACAGCACACATTAGACTGCTTCCTTTATACCTGTTTCTCCTACATAATTGAAAACTAATGTTCGTGGGCAGGCTTCATTGATCTGTGCCATGACACATATTCCTGGGTAACCTTCTTCCTTCCATAAGTTAAACTTTAGATTTCACATAGAAAGTAGGATTATGTGACATTTTGTCTTTTTTGTGTTTTATTTAACATCTTTGCAAGGAGATTTTTATATTTCTACAGACAACATAATTTTCTTCTTAAAGAATAGATAGGGTCCCATCATACATACGTATAACAGTAGAAGATTTTTCATTCTCATGTAACTAAACACATCAAGTGGAACATACTCTTTTTAATGTCATGGGGTGGAATTCCTAAATCTTCACTAGTGTAGTTAAATGTATCATTCTGAGTTCTTTCTACTCTTTATCCTCAGGCCTGCTCCTACATTGTCTGAACACTTCACATGAGTCTTCGTGGGTCCTGTGCACAGGATTCTTTTCCTTTCCATAGTAGAAAGAAATTAATGAAAACATCAACATTAAGTACATTGGAAAGTACTCAGATGTCCTTGGGAGCTACCTTCCCATTTCATCTAGTGCCAAGCCTAATGCAGAAGATTTGAACCTCATGGCATTTAACTCCTGCAAGCAAATCACATTGTAGCATGAACATAACTTCTATTCTGGTCTCTAAATTGTGTTCTCTTCTCTGTTAAAATGCCTGGTCTGTTGTTTATCATCCCATACTAGTACAATTACCACAAGTTTATTTTATTCAACTCACGGCTCAGCCACGATTTTCATGTTTGAGTCGGTTTGTTCCTTCCTGGATATTGTCCATTACAATGCCATATAAAACATTTATTGCAGGAATCAAATGAAGTATAAGTTTTCTGGTTTCAGTTTTCATACTGTCTAGCTTAGCCCCCTCAGGAGACTTTATATGCTTTTAGGCATTTAAAAACATTTAATAAAGCCTATTTAATTAAAGAAAATGAATTATTAATCTAGGCTCCTCTGGACAAATTTATAAAACTATGATAATTTTCATAATAATCCTAATATAGCATATGAATCAGTGATCTGCTGTTCTAAAAGTAGAACTATTTATGGCTACTTGTATACTTTTTAATAAACTTAGAGCCATAGATCTGACTTTTCTTGCAATTGTTTGTTCCCTGTGAATCAGGGCAATGCCTATATAGTGGATGAAAGTTGATATTTAGCACTACTTTGTATTTCTTAAAATGTCCTTCACTGCAAGTGATTCTTTTTTTACCCTTTCACAAGATTCTCATTTGATCCTGGCATTTCTGAGGAGTTTACATATTGTGTGTTGTGTAGCCTAATTTGTATTTCTTCTTCATTAGCACTGTGCATATGAAGGTCTGAGTAGATAATTATTTTAGACCACCCAACCACAAATTCTAATGTCTAGCTTCCTCTCCAAGTCTAGAAAAATCTTTGCACACATTGTCTTGTAGCTTTGGAAAGCTAGTGTTGTCTGTTTCACTATATACTGTATTATGAAGTTTCTGGCCCTGACTAGCCCTGAGATCCAGACCACCAGTTTCAAATAATAACACAAAGTTTTATATTAATTACAAACTGTTCAAAGTATGGCTCAGGCATTATTGCATGCTAGCTCTTACAACTTAACCCATTTTTTTTTAATCTATGTTTTGCCACATGGCTCGTGACTTACCTCTACTCCATTACCTCTTGCTTCTGGGTGGCTGAATGGTGTTTCTCCATGACTCTGCCCTTTTTCTCCTTTATGGATGCTTGGATTTCCCACCTGCCTATAAACTTGTTTGCCATAGGCCAAAACAGCTCCTTTATTATCCAATGCTATTTTGCAGAGTATAGAAAAACATCCCACATCAACATAGTTCTCCTTTCCAGTTGATCGCATACATACTGTCCAGATTGGATTAGTGCCACCCACCTCTCTTCTTGATTGCTTTGACAACTTACATTCTCTGAAAAGAACCTGGGAGCTTATTCAGGCCGGGGAAGTCTGCTGTCCCTCTAGGCACCATTTGAATGCCATACAAATTCAGCATGTCATCTTTCAACCTCTACCACCCTTGCAGTATCCCCCACAGCCACAGAGTCCCTCCACTCTGGCAAGATAGTGGCTGTTCTAGATGTACATACATTTTGGCCAAATGGAGGGCCAGTGCTAAGGAAGAAATGAATTCTCCACTTAATGGTCAATAATGGTCAATGTAACTTGTTTCACCAATTACAGAACTTCCCAGTTCAGTTGTTAATCTCAATATAAGGTTATGCAAGTATAGGGTTGTGATAGTTGAGAGTTTCCACATACATTGAGTCCTACACAGTGACTGAAATAGTCTTTGTCATAAGCCTTAAGCCATTTTCTTGGCAAAGGGAAATACTACATCTGATCATACTGTCAATGATGTAGGAAGACTGAAATGGTAATGGGAAAACAGGTAAGTTAATGACACTCAAGTTCCCAGGCTCATATACTAAAAAGGCTTTCCCCGGGGGCAAAGTTTCTTATTTAGCAGAAGGCAAAGAATGGAATCTGAGTACAAAAGTTAGTAAAAAGCAAAGGAGGAACCATTTGAAGAGACAAGAGGGTATGGTTTCTGGTGTTCAGTCAGAGCTGGCAATACATAATAGCCTCTCTGTTCGCAAAATACTGAATAGAATTGCAAAAGGGTCTTTGAGGATGATTGACACAAGGCTGAAAGGTCTAGTTGTCCAAAGAAAATATTAAAGGAAAGTTTCCAGAGAATCAAATTATATTGTAATGACTTCACAGTGCCTCAAAAAAATAACTGGTTATTTTCATGGGAATATGAAGATGTTCAGAACCCCTAAAAGGAAACTACAAAACATTTCATGTCTAAAGGTCACTATGTGCAGAGAAGCCTGGGCTGAGGTCCACACTGAAGAGAGAAGTTAATCAGCTGGACCTTACCCAAAATGCTGCAACAAACAAATATGAACATCATAATAGTGACATAGGACTATTCCTCCATGCTAATGAAAAGCCCAGTTGATTGACCCAAAGCTCTTGAGATTTTTATTTTTAAGATTCCAGGATAAAATCCTCTGGGAAGAATTACTAAAATATTGAACAATGCAGAAGAAAAGATTATTTAACCTGACTATACCACCAGAGAGCATGTAAAATGAAGTACAAAAAGTTTAAATAAACCACTTGTGAGTTGAGGGTCAGTTCTAAGTAATATATTGTATTCTCACTGAAGGAAATCATGAAGTTGAAGAACATAGATTATTTTGTTTTGCATAACGTGGAAGCTAACAATTCAAAAATCTGATCAGCTCAGTGAACTCTAAGTAATAATTTTGTCAAGAAATACCATGTTTCACATAGTAATAGAGAAAACTATCTTAAAGACAGAAAGAAAAATACCATATTTATAATGCTATAAAGTTAAGGGCAATGTAGACTTTTATAAATTTTTGGTCAAAGACAGTATGAAATATTATGGAATTATACATCTAAAATGAGTCATTTTTTCTTATTTCTGAATAGTGTTCAATCATGCACATATACCATATTTTCCTTATTTGTTAGCTATAGGACATTTAGGGGTTTTTTATTTTTATTATTACTATTATTATGAACAAAGAAGTCACACTTTCTATCCTTATATATCCTTATTCAAGGTCCCTTCCACCCCCCACCACATCAGGTCATTCTCACTTCTCCACAATTCCCCATCCCCTTCCTGGGCAGGCAGCAGGCAGCCCCAAGGTCCCACTGACCCAATATTGCTTAGTTCAGCCTCCACTCCTGGCAGATCCAGTTTTCTCCCCCCAACCTTAAGACTGAGTGAGGTGTTCCTCTAGGGGGAGTGGGATCCACGGAGTCAGTCCAAGGTGTTTCTGATCCCAAGCTGTTCAGTGGTTGTGGTTTGCAGCTTGGGAATGCTTTGCTTTTTTCTTGTTTGTTTGTTTAGAGTTCACTAATTAGTGAGTACATCCCCTGCTTATCTTTCTGTGTTTGTGATACCTCGCTCAGGAAGATATTCTCCAAATCCATCCATTTGCCTGCAAATTTTTAGGATATCATTTTTTCTTACTGCTGAGTAGTACTCCATTGTGTAGATGTACCACAGTTTGTTAAGAGAGAAACTGAGGAGGATATCAAAAAATGGAAAGATCCCCCATGTTCCTAGATAGGTAGGATCAACATAGTAAAAATGGCAATTCTACCAAAAGCAATCTACAGATTCAATGCACTGCCAATCAAAATCCCAACACAATATTTTTTGGACCTTGAAAGAACAATACTCAATTTCATTTGGAATAACAGGAAAGCCAGGATTGCCAAAACAATTTTGCTCAACAAAAGAACCTCAGGCGGCATCACCATCCCTGACTTCAAGTTACACTATAGAGCTATAGTAATAAAAACAGCCTGGTACTGGCATAAAAACAGACGTGTAGATCGATGGAATAGAATTGAGGATCCAGTTTTTTACATTTTCTAGTTACTGTGAATATAGAAGCAATGAATATGGCCACGCAATTATCTGTATGATATTAAATCCTTAGGGCAAATGCCAAGAGAGGTATAGGTCAGTTCTAAACATACATATGAGAAACTTTGAAAGGACTCTGTAATTTATAAATGTAT
The DNA here is from genome assembly GCA_004025045.1 of Sigmodon hispidus. Classification (NCBI taxonomy): domain Eukaryota; kingdom Metazoa; phylum Chordata; class Mammalia; order Rodentia; family Cricetidae; genus Sigmodon; species Sigmodon hispidus. The sequence goes on from PVIH01003441.1 coordinate 119,968, forward strand.
GTATTTAACAATAATAATTAAACAAGAGGTTCAATAATTTGAGAAAAAGTTAAGGATCATGAAAAGAGTTGGAAGGGAGAAAGAGGAGTGGAAATGACATAAATACAGCATTTATGTATGAAAGTCTCAAAAAATAATCATGAAATTGAAAGAAGGATTAGTGTAAAGATATATTCAAGTCTTATGAATTTTAAAGTATTCTCCCTGTTTAAAAAAAACTTACACTACAAGAAATATTTAAAAAAATTTATTCAGGAAGGTGGATACTGTACTTACTTAAAGGAATGCCAAATGGTGGAAATTATTACTAGTTTGTTCATAATTCACTTTTCAAATGAAAATTTGCCATTGTCTCCTGACAATAGCTGGTCTCCCATTGCTCCTCCTGGCATGATGCTATTTCCCATCACTCCCAATCCTTGACTGTCTCTCTTTGCTCTTGTCCATCAACATTTATGGCCACTCCCAACCATTGACTATTTCCATCACTTTTGGTTAAGATACTGTTTCCCATGGTCCTGACTATTGCCTCCCATCACTTTTGACAATTGACTGACTCCTTCACTCTAGGAGTCACATTGTCTCCCTTTTCTCCTGACCATCAACTGTCTTCTATTTTTCCTGACTGTTGCAATGGCATGAAGAAAATATAGTATGAGAACAGCTAAAAGCAAACTGTGTGTCTTTAGTGTGTGTCACTTAATTTTGAACTGTAGACTGATTGTTGCATTGTGTCTCCTTTACAATTCTTCTATGAAGAACATGATTATAGTAATTTCAACACAAATTGTAGACTTCCATCTTGCTGGAAACAACTTTGTGTGATCTCTATGTTCATTATTTTAAATGTGTGTTTGATACAAAAGTATGATTCAGTTTCCTGTAGCATGGACATAATTAAGACACAATATTATTTAAATATTAGAAATTATATTCCTGTGAAGGTGAACTTCCAAAGAAATATCTCTTTAGAGAGAAGGCCAGGATATAGGTCTCTTTATGCTCAGTTTTTACTATAAGTAGTTAATATCATTCAGAGTATGTAGAAGTAAAGACTGAACTTGACCAACATGTTTTCTCAGTTTTACCACTGAGGTAGGAAGAGGAGTTGGTCTCTCATTTGCTTGTACTTAAATCTCCAAATAATGCCGATATTAAAACAAAAAATCACTTTTAGAGAACAGGTTTGGGGGTGTTGATTTATTTTTTAAATAAAATTAGGGGGACCATCAAAACATGTGATACAAAACCTTACCCACAAATATCTCAGGTTTGCTTATAAGATATTTATCTGTTTAAAAATCAAACCCACTAAACTTCGGGAGGTTTTAATTCTCTAAGAATATATCTCTGCCTTCCTTTTGCATTGTGATAATATTTTTTCTTTCTCATTTTTAAAATGTAACTGTGCAGGTAATTTAATTTTTGAAATAGTAAAGCATGGAATTTGTAAACTAATAACTGTTTCTTTTTTCTTAAATATGTGACTTCATATAACTTTGCTTATTAAGCAACAGGGTTAACCTATGTTACTAAAATATGTAAGAAAAGTGCTTTAGTTAGGTATCTCACATAATTCTCGCTTCCTACTTATGAAATTAGTATTTTAGTCAATTTCAAGCATGGTAAAACAGATAATAAATAACTCACATTTGTGTCTTGAGGTCAGTGCCTTACACATATGTCTAATTTTCAAGCCCTTGCTTTATTATACAGCAACACTCTGTGAGTCTCAAAGTTGATGCCTTGAAAATTCTTATTTTGCTCATCTGTCTTCCTGTCATCTTGGTTCTAAACTTTGTGTTTCATATAGTTGCTACCATTCATCTTTTTGGTGGTTCTCTTTCAGGAATTGCAATTTGAAAGGCTGACCCGAGAGCTGGAGGCTGAACGCCAGATCGTGGCCAGCCAGCTGGAGCGATGCAAGCTTGGCTCAGAGACAGGCAGCATGAGCAGCATCAGGTATGGGCTCTGGGCGCTCTGCATATTCTGTACTTTGAGTTGCCATGGAAAGTAGTTGTGTTTGTTTCCTTGTACACACAGCCAGGGAATTGGGACACTCAGTCAGATGTGGGAAAGACATTGTAAGTGACCTGAATTGAGATGTAAGATGTTCAAAAGGTGTCCAGAGAAGCCTGATTGGTACTTGAAACTCTTAGCAAAATTAATACTTGTCCTGAATGCAAAGTGTGCATAATTTTACACAAGAGAGGCTTTGCTGCAAAGGAATATCAAATCCCAAATCACAAGTTTTATTCTCACCTATCCCAAATGGTACAAAACTGCAGATTCTTAAGATGAATGTTTAGATATAATCCAAAATGTTTGTATAATGCTATTAAAAATTACTTCACCAGTAGCAACTGCATATGGAATCATATTTATTAATTTATGGCTGAAAGTGTTCAGTTAGTTAAATGTATATCTTTTAAAAAGTCCACTTTTTTGTAGTTACTTGATTACAAGTAAGTTGTTCTTCTTGGGACCATGTGTAAGGTTTTACTTGCAGTTCTAAAACATAGTGTATTTTTCTGCCATCTGCTAGGTATTGTACTTTGGGTGTGTTATAACTGTAGGAAGATTTCTTGGCCAACAAAACAGTACCACTATGACAAATGAATTCGAACATCTCCCTGACTGAGTGTCAGAGCAATTTGTTGTTCATTAACAGACTGAGGCACAGAGACTGTATGGAGGCTGCTTCTCTTCCATACCATGAATCAAGGATTTAGACACTTTCCACCTCCAGGGTTCAGTCATCCCCTGTAGGTTCACTCCCAGTTACATTTTTTAATTGCCTCACTGCTTTCACAGTCCACTTGTGGGAGCCAGCATCATAGCTTGTCATGGGTGGAAGTGTCACAGAGATTCTAGTCTAGGCACTTTATTCTGAAGGCTGCATTGTGAGTTTGATTGGCTTTTTGTTTCTAGCTCCAAGGTAGCAATTAAAATACACAGTGTCACTAGTCTTCTTATATTTTTTCTCTTCTAATTTCATTATAATGAATTTTTTGGTAGAAGTTTTTGCACCTTGTGTTTTGAGGCCTACAGATTCAAAGGGTTAGAGCTCATCACCTATCATGGCAGGAAAGGAGAAGGTTATAAGGGATTAATAAAGGGATGATGAGGCTACATGTGATCACAGACAGGCGATAAAAATGAACACCATGCCAGCCTTCTCCTTTCCTCCTTTTTATTCATCTGGGACAGTAGTACATAGTACTATGCTATCTATATTCAGGTAGATCTTCTCTCTTTAATACAACCTTTTTGAAAATACTCTCATGCTTTGTTTGGTAATCCTAATCTCAGTCTGTTTGATAAAGAACATTAGCCATCATGCTCTGGTTATGTACCTGCTCACCAGTATTCCTGTGGTCTCTGAAACTTATCATAAAAATGTCTAAGCATTCAGACTAACGAAAGCAGAATGAATCAAGAAAGGACTAGTGTACTACATTTTCTTTAATTTTGTCAGAGTGAATGAAAGTGACCAATGGTGATGAGAAAAATAAGTATTCATTTAACATTGCAGTTATAGGTTTCTTAAGAACTTTGGATGAAAGTTAAACATCCTTTAAGAGACTAATAAGTCTGTCTGATTTCATAGGTCTATATGCACTACTAAATTGATATGTGTTTTGCTTTGAATTCTGGTATTTTATTCTCAGTTTATTTACCAGTCAATTCACATGCTCAATCTTGAAGAACAGTTCTTAAGTCCAATTAGGAAATGTTTGGTTATTCCTAGGACATTTGTGCCACTAATTTACCTGTTACACTCCATTCAATATCATATCTCACATGTTATCAGTTTTTCCATATGATTCTTTAATATCTTTATCAGTATTTACTAATAGTCCATGATAATGAATTACATTATGATTTATCTCTCTCTTTATGTATTGGTCCTTCAAAAGTATTTTTTATCATTATCTACCCCTATTATTTCTCTTATTATTATTACCCCTAACCCTACTTCTGCTGAATTTTTACTCTTCCCAACTAGTACATTTACTTTCATGGCATTTGTATGTGTGTGCATGTGCGTTTGCATTCCTTTGTGTTTGAACGTGTGCTAGAGAGTGTGTGTGTGTTTCTCAGTGTATTGGAATGGGTTTTCTTAGAGGAGCATGGATAAGAAGATGTTTCCAGGAGCATGAGTACCTTACCAACGATTATACCACTGAAGAAATGTTTCTTCACTCTTTAGGAGCCAGTAAGTGCCTTTAGTTCCTCTGGGAAGGTGGCATTTCATGTCTCCTCCCCAAAGCTATCATAGAACCATTGCTATACAATAGCAAACATAAATGACTTCTACTCAGTTGTTATGTTAGAATCTGGTGTCTAGCCAGTCTTTATTGCCTCCACTGGTCAATAGATAATTTTTCCAAGGCAGACCTTTGCTCACAAGCAGTGCTCATGAGTAGTAGCTAGTCCATCTGTGTCAAATGTGTAGGTGGTGAAATGATACATAGAACTCATGTTACATTTCTGCTGTGCTGTTGTTATTGTTTGGTAGTACCACAAATCTTATCACATATAAGCATTCTATCCTACAACATACAGAATATATATTATGCCCATTTTTCTTTAGATTATGTTTGTATATTATGTCATCATACACAGCATAAGACATTTCAGTACACAGAAAACCATGCATGTGCCAGCAATGCCATGGGATTATATAAACTCATCACATGATTATTTATTTGTGTAGTTAAATCTAGTATTGTTTACACAATAATAAAGCTCACCTGACCATGTACTTCTTTTAATGTATACACCTGTGGTTAAGTAACATACAGCTCTATACATTTGTTAAAATTATATTTATATAGCAGTATATGTAACTACTATATATGCATTATATAATTACAATATATGAAGATAATAAATTATTCTGAAATTTTAAAATTCTAAACTTTCACTGTCTATTCCAGTTAGATCTTGTGAATATGCTTACTAAGTTTAGGTATAGCTGGACTGTTAAATGTAGTCTTATGTAAGTTCTAGGCTTATAGATTTTTATGATTTGAAGAGTATGAAAATATACTTAAGACTTGAGTGGGTCAGCTCAAGCACTAGATGTAGGTGTCTATCCATTTTTTTAATCTCTAAATTTTATAGTAGTAATAATTTGGTGATTATTAAATATAATATTTACTGAGCAATTTTCATAATTCAGACATAATACTGTATGGTTCATATAAATCAAATAATGTACTTAATTATCCTATAAGTTAAGCTTTATTTTTTCATATTGTAAATTAAGACTTTTTGACAGAAAAATATTTTCCCAAATACAAAAGGTGTGTTTATTCCTCAAGCACATGCTAAAATGCTATGACACAGTATCTCCTGTTGTTAGAAGTCATGATTTAAAGAATCCTATCTCTTCAGTGCATTTTCACATTAGGAGTACAAACACTCCTTAACTGACTTTCTATACTTTTCTATCTGTCAAAATGGTGGTTGCCTTGAGATTATTTATTTGAAAATATTTCCAAGATTTATTCTTCTGCAAGTGAGATAAAATATTACTAATGTAACTATTAAATGTACAGAGAGGCCACTCAGTATACTGAGAATTCCCGGTACCTTCACATACTGTCCATAGCCATTGGATAATCTTACTAAGATTTATGTCTATAAAACCAGTTACCATATTAAGTGCATTGCTTTAAAATTGACAATAGTCATCTTTTTCAAGAATTTTGTATAAGTTATTAAAAGATTTGAAAACTGAATGCATATAGTTACTTGGTAGTTTCTCATGAGTAATATGTCTAAACCTTTTTACCACTTTTGGAGCCAAGCTTCTTTCCAAAATGTCATTTCAAGCAACTAGTATGCATTTTAAATCTAAAAATAATCAATTCACAAAATTTTATTCACAGATATTTTATCATAAAACAGATGGTGGATGAGAACTATAATGGATTTGAAATTTAACATTTTGATTGGGAGAGAACTAAAATCTGTAAGTGTTTAATTAGCCTAGAAGATTTTTTTGTGCGTGTTTCTATCTTTATTTCCTTTTTTGCAAGAGATGTGAAGTAATGAGCTTTTAGTTACATAAATTATATCTCAGTTGCACCATAGTTGGGCTGCGGATGTGGGTCAGTCATAGAAATATTTGCCTAGCTGGAATGAGACCCTTAAAATAATCTCCAGGATTCAATACTAATAAAGCTAAACACAGAACCATTTTGTTTCTAGGTATTGGCTAGCTTTTGCCTAGAATAGGTTTTCCATGTCTTTGAATTTCAGCTTCTTGGCTATGAAGTTGTGATAATGCATTTCTATAACTTTTTAAAAATATAAGGAGGAATATAAGCATGTAAGGAGTCTCATTGTTTATCACCAGTAAATCATACATGTTTTCATTCTCAGCAAACATACAGAAAGCCTTTTTATGACAGCCACTTGCTTAATTACTAAGCAGAACAGATTATACAAACCAAATTTCTTTTCACTCTGGACAAAAATATGTGTCTGGAAATATAGTGTTTGTGTTCACAATCCAGAACGAACACTCAGAAGATTAGAAGGTACGATAAAAGAAAACTTTTACAGGGCAACTTATGAAACCAATTTTGTTTCATTGATGATGTGTTTGTTAAATTTTTCCTATTTCCCTGATGTCAGCTTTGAGTTGTATTATTTTTTCTCTTTGATACTTTTTTGTGCATTGATTCATCTTCTCTTTTTGAGATTTCAAAGATATTATTAAGTTATTCACAGATCTACCCAGTTGTTGGGTGTTTTGTATTTTAAATTGGGCAGTTAGAGCTATGAACTTTGCTCTAAGAACTGACTTCACTATGTTCCATAGATTTTGTCATATTATGTTTTCACTTGGTCCTAAAACATTTTTAATTTTCTCGATTTCTGTCTTGACTCAGCTATCATATAGTAGTGAGATACTCAGTTTCCATGATTTTGTGTACTTTCTAGCATTCCTATAGCAGTTGGTTTTTAGCTTTTATCCATGGTGGTCAGGGAGGGTTCAATTTCCTTATATCTTTTGAGATTTGGCTCTGTGTCCAAAGATGTGGTAAATTTGGAATAAAGCACTATAGGCCTCTGAAGAAAAAAATTGTATTCCTTAGGTAGAATTCTTTGTGGATATCTGATAGGTCCATTTTTAATTAAGACATTATTTAACTCCTACATTTCTCTATTTTTGTCTTCTTGACCCATCTGTTGGTGAAAGTGGGATATTGACTGAAGCTACCTACTATGTGTGTGGTTCAATATGTGCTTTTGGCTGTGGTAGTATTTCTTTTATGAACTGGGGAACACTTATGTTTTATACATAAATGTAATATTTTCTTTTATGAGCATTAGTTTCCTTCTATATCTCTTCTGAATTTCAGTTTTGGTTTGAAGTCTCTTTTGGCAGATAGTAAAATACCTACTCCTGCTTGCTTGCTTCTTGCATCCATTTTTTTGCATTCTTTTATTATAAGTAATGTCTCTCTGTAATGACAATGTGTGTTTTTTTGAGACATCAGAAAGATGGGTTCTGTTTTCAAATCTCACCTATTAATTTGTCTCTTTTTTATTGGGGAGTTGATATCATTAATACTAAGAGTTATTATTTAGCCATACTTAACTAATTCCTGTTGTTTTGTTGCTTTTATGTTATGGTTTGTTGTTTGCTTGTTTTAGCTTTCTTTGAGTTAAATTCTGTTTGATTATAACCCCTCTTGTCCCTGTTCATGCAGTTAAGCCTCTTTTAGTGTTTTCTTTAGAGCTGGGTTCATATGATATGAATGTGAGATGTTTATTTGTATTTGGAATCAGTGAGTATATCCTTACCTGTACATCACAAAATGACTGGCCTTAGGTTTTCTCCAGCTTTCCCATTTAAGGTATTCATCTTTTTATATTATTTTTATGAATAAAGTCTCATTTTTTATCCATGTATCCCCTTGTTCAAACTCCTTTTTCCTCCCGCCCCTCCCAGTCACTCTCTCTTCTCCCCATCTCTTTATCTCCTCCCCAGAAAGGGCAGGAGGTCCCAAGGTCCCAAGGTGGCTTAGTTCAGCATCCACTCCAGCCAGGTATAGCTGCTTTCTTCACACCAACATCAAGGCTGGGTCAGGTGTTCCTCTGGAGGGAGTGGGATCCAAGGTGCTGGCTGGTCCAAGGTGTTTCAGATCCCAAGCTGTTCCATGGTTGTGGTTTGCAGCTTCAACATGTTTTGCGTTTTGCTGTTTTGTTTAGATTCCACTACTGAGTGAGTACATCTCCTGCTTATCTTTCTAGGTTTGTGATACCTCACTCAGGAGGATATTCTCCAAATCCATCTATTTGCCAGCAAATTTTAGGATATCATTTTTTCCTACTGCTGAGTAGTACTCCATTGTGTAGATAGATGTACCACAGTTTGTTAACCCATTCTTCAGTTGAGGGGCATCTAGGTTGTTTCCAGGTTCTTGCTATTACAAATAATGCTGCTATGGACATAGTTGAACTAATGCCTTTGGAGTGTGACTGTGCATCTTTAGGGGATATGCCAAATAGTGGTATTTCTGGATCCTTTGGGAGATTGATTTCCCGTTTTCTCAGAAACCGCCATACTGCATTCTAAAGTGGCTGAACAAGCTTACACTCCTACCAACAATGGAGGAGTGTTTCCCTTGCTCCACATCCTTTCCAGCATAGGCTGTCATCTGTTCTTTTAATCTTAGCCATTCTGACAAGTGATAATATAAATTTGGTATCTCAAAGTTGTTTTGATTTGCATTTCTTTGATGGCTAAAGATGTTGAACACTTTTTCAAGTGCCTTTCAACCATTTGTAATTCTTCTGCTGAGATTTCCCTTTTTAGTTCTGAATCCCATTTCTTGATTGGGTTATTCAAGGTTCTTGGGCTCTTGTTTCTTGAGTTCTCTATATATTTTAGAGATCAGTCCTCTCTCAGTTTGTAGGGTTGGTGAAAGTCTTTTCTTATTCTGTAGACTGTCTTTTGTCTTATTGACTGTGTCCTTGTCTTCACAGAAGCTTCTCAGTTTCAAGAAATCGCACTTTTTGATTGTTGCTCTTAATATCTATGCTACTGATATTATATTTAGGAAGTAGTTACCTGTGTTAATACATTGGAAGGAATTTCCCACTTTCTTTTCTATCAAGATCAGTGTGGCTGGGTTTATGTTGAGGTCTTTGATCCATCATCTTGTTCACATTATTTTTTGCAGTCAGAAGGTGAATATTTTTTTCTTTTTTGAGTGGGTGAGTCTGTTCACATGCATTTGCACAGGATTATGTATTTATGTAAATGCCAGAGCTTCCTATCAGGTATCTTTCTCAATTGCTTTTCACCTCATTTTTGAGACATAGTTGCTCACTGCATCAGGAGATCACACATTAGTCTAGACAGGGACCTAAACAAGCCTTGGGTATCTGATAGTGCCTCTCTTTCAAGAGACAGGCTATAGAAGTTAAGAAAAAGTAGTCAGTGTCTCCAAAGGTTTCTGCAAGAGGTGCAGAGTTTCTGAAAACTTCACTTAGTCAAATGATACAGGAAAGGAATGTTAAATGATTGTTTCTTTAAACTATTTTTACAACATTTGCTGCTCTAGACTAATACTATATGCTTAACTTCTACCAAAAACCATATCATTTCAAACAAAGATACCTTGATTTGTTTTACTTCATTCTGTGTGAATGTATTCTAATTCTCTTTTATCCAGGAAACACTATCAGAATTTTAAATTTAAGAGATTGCTGTGTTAGCAGCAGGCAGCAAATATGTTGCCTAATTTGTTGACAGTACAGCGGTATTCATAAGCCCCAGTCTTCTCAAACATCTGTTTGTTTAGTACCTCAAGAACTGAAGAGCTTTAAAAACTGCCACATATTGTTTCTTATTCTTATGTACTTATTTGAGAATGTAGCTCTCAGCAAGATTTTATTGGAAAGATCTGTCCAAGGAATTGACTGCTGACTTTTCTCAAAATTCAGCAATTAACCTTCTTTGTCTTATGTGTGACGGATGGTATCCATCTGTTGAGAACTCATTGTCATTTTAACATGCTTCATTTAAGGTAAATAATTAAGTTGTGTCTTTAGGGTCTCACATATTGTCTGTTAAGTCATGATGTCTAATAAATGATTGGCTTTCATTTAAGGAGTTTTTGTAGGATGAGGGTGAAGAAAATGAAGAGGAACCTGTGAATTGTAGATTTGAATGTTAGCATTATATATTACTAACTTCAAGAGGGTCCTTTTAAATGTCCCATAACTACTTGAATTTAGGATAATAATTAGCTTTAGGTTTGTTACAAGGACTACTGGTGGAAACACAGAAAGTTATTATAATCTTTCTCACATAAAAATTGATACCTATGGACCAATTTTAAAGTATTACTCAATTTATGCAAACATAATATGACAGTGTCACCTGCACAGAAGGATGAAGATTGCCCTCATTTTCACACAATTAGTCTCTCTCTCTCTCTCTCTCTCTCTCACACACACACACACACACACACACACACACACACACACACACACAAATGATTTTGTGCTTTTCCTTTTGTTGGTGGGAGATTGTGACTATATCAAACTACAGATGCAGTTTTCAACTATTGCCATTTCTAGCCAAGAACACCATGATATAATAAGCATGTGGTGTTATAGCCAGGGCACATTGAAATATCATAGTGTTTTATGTGATATGATTAGCATGAAATTTGTAGTTGCTCTCACATTGATTGTTGCTCAATAGTGCTGCAATTCTTATGTCTTTTTCAACTATTGATAAGGTACATTTAATTCCTAATCCCCTGGTGCCAAGGAAGATTTTTAACACTGAGATTAATAGTGGAATAGATAAAATTTATATTATCACCTAAACCTCAGAATTGTTACCCTCTTTTGTTTTTTTTTCCTTCTTTATTTTGTATTTATCAAAAAAAAAAGAAAAAAACAGTAAAAAGAATTTAAAATGCAGAAGAGTTAACAATAACTATACAGAGGATAAGAATGATAAGCATGGCTTATCAAGGGTGGAAATACAAATAAGATTGCTACACATATATTTTCTTTGTGTTCATCTTTCCCTCTGATTTTTTTTCCATCCCTGTATATCCTTATTCAAGGTCTCTTCCCCCTCCCAACACATCTGGTCATTTTTCTTCTCTGCAACTCCCCATCCCCTCCCTGGACCCTCTTTTGAATACCATAAAGTGTTTGAAGTGTTATGGAAACTAAAAGTATTGTGTAGGATGTGTATCCAAAACTGAAATTTGCCTATTGCCATGTAGGTAGGTGCCAAAGACAGTGGCTAAAGAGAAACAATCAACATGGGTTTTGATATTGTCTAGTTAAAAAAAGGAGGAATGCAGACAATCAGTTATTCATCCATCTGGTCATTCAATCAAGGTAAGTCTTGTTCAGACCAGTGCCTCACAATGAAAGATGCTGGAAAACAGCTGTCTATGAGAAGGGGAGTTTGCCTCTCATGCAAACTATAGGCTTATTGATATGGACCTAATAGGCTGTTCTTCTGTGAACAATTTCTATAGGAAAGGAACAAGGGATCTGAAAATAAAGTGGGAAAATTGGCACTGGGCGTCTTACTCAAGCTAAGCGTTATGAGAAATAAGTTTATTAAGAATTATAGCATCTTATATATGGTTTTCAGGAGAGAAGTGGGACAGAGTCAGCAGAAAGTTAGCATACAATGAGATAAATTCTGTAGAAAGTAACCTAGCTATGCTGCACAAGGAGAACATGTGTGTCAGAGACAAGCATTCAGCCTCTTTGGACTTGATAACTCCACGCTCTTCAGGGGGAACATCGAAGTCCCAGGAACTGAAACCTAACACTTCTGAGGCTCTGACTCCAGCCCCTGGTTAAACCCTGCCATGTCTGGCCCTGGGCAAACACAGAGAAGTAGATGCACTTTGTCTTTTCATTAGGACCTCTGAGCAAACCTTGATTGGCCAAGCCTTCAATGCTTACTGCTTTTTAAAGGATAATTGTTCATTTAGCATGGATGTGGCAACATCTTGCCTGGATAAGAACAGTTCTCTGAAGCATCCAGCACAATATATTTGTTGCACTAAGCTCTGTGTTTCTGTAGACTACTCTTTCCCAAAAAACATAAAGATGATCAGAAATTCAAAGTAAGGAAAATCACTTGATTGCTTTCATTCAGGGAGGGCTACAGAAGTATGCCTTAACCTTCACCTTGACCATTTGAAACATCTATTAACTGATTAGAGAACAGATATTCCAGAGGGAAGATGTTAAGCACAACCTTGTTTTGTGTGCAGCACTTGGGGTCAGAAGAGAGGAAACATGTACCAGTGAAGAAAGAAAACTCCTAAGAATATTTGAATGCTTTTAAAGAATAATGAAAACTGAAGACTAAGGGAATCTTAGTAAGAAGTAGAGGAACTGTTGGTGGTAACATCAGGGGATTAGATTTCCTATTTTTCACAGAATATTTAACTGGCCGCATTCCAGGGAGAATTCTTTCATTGTAAGTCAGAAAAGTACAAAGCAAGTGAATATCTGAGATGCTAATTAGATCCAGTAATATTTTCAAAGAAATCTCTTCTCATATAGTAGACTAAATTATATACTGTTTTAAAAAATGTTATCATTTATTATAAAGCTTTAGTTCTAAAGTAAAAGTAATATATTTAAAATTTTGCTATGTAAATGTAATTTCCAGAAACATTATTTTATGATAGTAGCATACACAGTTTGACTATAATATCTTTAACTGAGAATATAGAATACTTGCAATATCATGTTTTTTAGGAAAATGTCTCAGTTCTGCTGCCCAGTAGCTACTGAACACTCCAATTTTCTCTCTATATTCTCCATCAGCAGATTAGACTAATACATTTCTGTATTTCCCATTTATTCATTTTAAAAATTCCTTATATTTTTCCTTCATAGATGCGTTACTATATAAAATATTTAGTTTTCTTTTTTTGAATTTCAAGTATGTGTAATACATTTTTGGCAAACTGCTTTTTTCAATAATTCAATTTTGCTTCTTGGGATAAGTTGGATTTGTATAAATGCTGGTAGTGCATGCACTTTCTTCTACTATATCATGTGAACATGTCCCAGAGAATTTGTCATGTATACAGAATATTCTCAGAATTTGCAGATTTTGATTCTGTCATGACACACATGGCCTGAACATTGCTGAATGACATTCATGATAAGGGCAAGCATTGTTTACCATGGCTATGCACAGCAGGGCAACAACCACTGTGTAAGTCTAAGAAATTTCTAAATTCCATACATTCTTAACAAATATTTTCCAAATTATTATTTTTTTCTTTTAAATCTGGGGATTTGAAGCTTTCATTATATTGATCTCTTCTTTAATAGAAGATTGTATACATTTATTAGATATTGGTGTTCACAATTCTCTTAAATGCTATTGTTGCATTTTATATATTTTCTTCAGTTGACATCTTCATTTTAACTTAGATATTTTCATTCTCAATATATTTTGTTACCAACTTTCACTTACTTGGAGATATTATAGTCATGTTCTCCAATGTCTTAGCTTTGTTACCTTCTAGTGTCACTTTTTGATGGACAGATTGTTATTTGTTTTTATTAGCTTGCTTGTGTAGTTCATTTTTGGTTCTCGGCTTCTGTTTCTTAGGCACTCCCTAGCCCCCAACACCCTATTTTAATCCATGTGGTTACCCACTCAGTGGTTTTTTTGTCTAGGTTTTGTTATTGTTGTTGTGTTCTTTTGTTTGTTTCTTCTGGCTTTAGAAACTTGGTTTGGATCTTTAAATAATTTAAGGAGTACTTCATTAATTGAGAAGTTCTGGCTTTTTATATTGCAATCTGTTTGTTGTTTAAAATGCGAATATCAAGATTTCTGCCCCCATGTAAACAGATGATTGTCTCAACATCCGCTCCTCAGTAGACTTCCTTTGGCTTTATAAACTCTAGTAGTCTCTATAACAAATGTTATAGAGTTGTGTGTTGTCTACTTCTGGGAAATTGATGTTTTATGGTTACAAGTCATTCAGTTCAGGAATGTAAAACCCATTTATTTTATTCTTTTAACTTGTCTCAGTGGGATTTAGACATTTATCCTTAAAGGTTTCATTCATTCATTAAGCTGTTTCATGTGTCTGTCACATACACTAGCCTATTCTTTGTAAAACTTTCAAACAGAAATCAGGTCATGTTCCTTAGAATATTCTCATGGGAATTAACTGAGGTCCAGATTTAAAATATGAACTTCTCAGGAAAATTCAGACTTGTTCTGCCAAGCAGAATGCTTACCTCTTCATGCTTGTGAACTGAGCATGTCCTAGGACAGCAGATTAAAGAATATAAACTCAGTATCAAAAACATGGGAGCAAGAACCGTACCGTGTTACAATGCCTGACTCCCCCTTTTGTTTCTATTCAGGTGTTCAGAGGTACATGCCACCCACATCTCCATTATCCAACTATAGTCCTGTCTGCACTTAGTGACGAGATATAAGTATTACAGAAGCACAACATTGATTTTTTTCCTCACAAAATTGTTTATCATAAAATTTAGTTAATAAATTAATTACAGTAAGGCAATGAAAACACTATATAATAATGTTATAAGACTATTGTAAACCGTAGAGATAATAAAAATTATTTAAATGTGGTTTTTCATTTTGTCAAAATACCTTCTTGTATTATGTTCCCTTATTGTGGTGATAGGAGAAGATACAGTGACTCTCTGATTAAGAGTTGTGAACAGAAGGATGTAGGTATATTGACTTTGTGTTCTGGTGCAACTGGCCTTCTGCTGATGGTCCAAATGTTAGCTGAGTCTAAGTCATATTGAATGATCACATATAACTGGAACTGTAGAAAGACAACTTCAGATATGGTGGGACTCTGCACATGTTATGGCTCTAAACACAATTTGCGTAAATAATTATATATCAGATATGCCAATTTTCATTTATCATCAGTGACCGAGTCACACATAACAGACTATCACAGCACAAGGTAAAGGCTCTCTCAAACCATCCTTCTGCAAATAGTAATTATATGAGCAGCATCAGTCATTTTTTTATTCTCTAGTTATAAATAACTTCTTTTTTTCCCTATGTCCCAGAGCATTTCTTGGTCTTTATTACTGTAAGGAACATTTCTTCTTTAGCATGCTGTCACAACCTTTCTGATCATATTTACATATCAGAAAGCTACAGCTTGAAATGAGGGCACACTTAATCAGTGTAAGGAGAGAAAAGGAAACTGCTAGGTTTGGCTGCTTGTGAATAACCTTCAAATAGGAACCTGAAAAGAATGGCATGATTTAGACATTCCTTGATTAAGCATCTCATAAGCAAGTCCATTTGCTTGAATACTTATTTGTTCTCAGGTTAATTAATATGGAGACTATATACAGAATTTTAAAAGTGTAGGTGCAAGAAATTAAATAATCCAGTCAATTAATAGATCAAAGAAATGGATCATTCTCAGAAGACAAAGTACAAATAGCCAATAAACCTGAAAAAAATCTTCTTAACCATCAGAAAAACATAAACTAAAGTGATGCTGAGATTCGGTCTCAGCCCCGTCCAAATAGCTATTATCAAGAAAACAAGCAACAACAAGCTCAGCTGAGAATCTGGAGCATGGAGATCTTATGGCCCTTCTGGTGGGAATATTACTGGTCTGGCCACTGTGGAAATCAGTGGAAGTTCCTCTGAAAATGTAAAGCAAAATAAATAGAGCTACCACAAGACACATTTGCTAATCTTATGTACTACATATTTATTCAAATGAAACTAAGTCAAAATATGTCAGAGACTCTGTTTACAGGAACACTGTTCATAATAGCTAAGCCATGAAATCTGTCTTGGCATTAATCAACAGGTTAACTGATGAAATGCATGCTGTATGCCTGCACACACACACACACACACACACACACAAAACCCTACATGATGAGTTGCATTCAAGAATATCATTATGTTGTTTGCAAAAATGAATACGATTGATATCATCATATTAATGAAATAAGTCACACATGGACAAATATGTTTCCTGTTGTAGATTCTCACATTTATATAAAAATAAAATTATGGATATACAACAAGAAAGTAGAGGTCAAGGGTTTGTAGTAAAGAGTTGGCATGGGGGTTTAATTGATAAGTAATTTAAGATTAAAAGTAGATGCAACTGGCTTTCTTGAGTTTTTTGAGACATTGCGTAGATGTACCACAGTTTGTTAATCCATTTTTTAGTTGAGGGGCATCTAGGTGTTTCCAGGTTCTTCCTATTACAAATAACGCTGCTATAAACATAGTCGAGCTAATGCCTTTGGACTGCGACTGTGCATCTTTAGGGTATACACCCAGAAGTGGTATTGCTAGATCCTTGGGGAGATTGATTCTCAATTTTCTGAGAAACTGCCGTACTGCATTCCAAAGTGGCTGAACAAGCTTACACTCCCACCAACAATGAAGGAGTGTTCCCCTTGCTCAGCATCCTCTCCAGCATAGGCTGTCCTCTGTGTCTTTTATCTTAGCCAATCTAACAGGTGTCAGATGGTATCTCAAAGTTGTTTTGATTTGCATTTCTCTGATGGCTAAAGATGATGAGCACTTTTTCAGGTGCCTTTCAGCCATTCGTATTCTTCTGCTGAGAATTCCCATTTTAGATCTGAACCCCATTTCCTGATTGAGTTATTCAAGGTTTTGGGCTCCAGATTCTTGAGTTCTTTATATATCTTAGAGATCAGTCCTCTTTCACTTGTATGGTTGGTAAAATCTTTTCCCATTCTGTAGGCTGTCGTTTTGTTCTGGTTGACAGTGTCCTTGCCTTTACAGAAGCTTCTCAGCTTCAGGAGATCCCACTTATTGATTGTTGATTTTAGTGTCTGTGCCACTGGTGTTATATTTAGGAAGAGATCACCTGTGCCAATTCGTAGAAGTGTATTTCCCACTTTCTTTTCTATCAAGTTCAGAGTGGCTGAGTTTATGTTGAGGTCTTTGATCCACTTGGATTTGAGTTTTGTGCAGGGTGACAGGCTTGGATCTATTTGCATTTTTCTACACACTTCCATCCAGCTATGCCAACATCATTTGTTATCTTTTTTTCATTGAATATTTTGGGCCTCTTTGTCGAAGATCAGGTGTTCATAGGTTTTTGGGTTAATGTCTGGATCGTTAATTCTTTAAAAAAAAAACCACTCTTTTTATTATGAGTAAAGTCATATTTTTTATCCATGCATACCCTTGTTCAAGCTCCTCCCACCTTTGATCCACAAGTCTGTTTTTATGCCCGTACCAGGCTGTTTTTTATAAAACACAAATTTAAATTGACTGAATTGTATGCATTCTAAAACGGATTATTAAATAATCTCATCGTTTCTGAACCATTCCCTTATTAAAGTGTGAACATGCATTGTGTATTTTAAATGGCAATGCACCATATGTCATTTATTATAGACATTGACAGACCTTGATGTTATTGGCTGGTTCATATCATTATTGTACAGTGGTGGTTGTAGCTATGTTAGCATTTATTTCAAAACCAGAGTTAATGCTCATGACTCTCTTCTGGAAACTTTGCCTTAAGATGAATGGAAACATACATCGTTTAAGAGACCTTAGAGCTAGAGCCCCTTATTTTTATTGTGTCCATCTCTTTATTTTACTTTTATGAAAGTTGATTTGTCTCAAAAGGAAGATGTTCTCTGCAGCATTCTAGAGGTTCTAGGATGTAAGCCCACTCACTTTGTCACTGAGCAAGACAATTTATTGATCCTGAGACAGGAGCTGGATTATCGTTTTGCACAAATCTCGTAACTAATGGTTTGTGTTGATTGAGCTATTGGACTGGCTTGTTTTGTGTCAACTAACATGTTAAAGAGATTTGAGAAGATGATACCTCAACTAAGAAATTGTGTCCATTAGTTTGGCCCTGGGCAAGCTAGTGGTTTGGTTTTTTGGTTAATGATTGAGGTGGGAAGTTCCGTATCTCTTTGAGTGGTGCCATCCTTGGCTGGTGGTCCCAGATGCTGTAAGAAAGAAGGCTGACCAAACCAGAGGAAGGAAAGCAGCCACAGCATTCTTCCAGGGAGTCTGCATCAGTTCTTACCTCCAGGTTTCTATCCTGAGTTCCTGCTTTGCCCTCCCTCAGTATTGAGATGTGCTAGAGACGTTTATGTTGAAAAGAATATTTCCTCTCCAGGCTGAGTTTGATCAGTGATGTTTTATCATAGCAATAGAAACCCTAATAAAGATACTCATTTAAGATATACTGTGTATTTTAGCATATGTTAATTTTGCAAATAAGGGTTTCATTATATCATTTCCATACATCATAAGGAATATCTGTGATCAAATTCAATCCCACTGTTTCTCTTATTCCATCCTCTTCCCATGTTTTGTCATCATGACCTGTTTTCTACTCCATACATGAGAATATGGCACTTTTCTTTGTGAAACTGATGTCTTTACTTCATGTGATGCATTGTTTTATCTATTTCTGAAAATGACATTTTCATTCATTATAGCTCAGATAAACTCCATGATATGTAATATAAATTAATTTAGATATTCTGAATGTCTTCATAAACATGACTGTTCAAGTATTGTTATAGTTACCCAACTTTGATACTTTGGGATGAAGTTTGGGATGAAGTGCAGAAAGGTTATTATTCCTCACGAAATGAAAATTTTGCAGGACCATTTTTCTGGTTTTCATGTGGATATACTAACTTACAATACCACCACCAGTCTACTTTCCTCCTCCATCCCATCCTTAAAAATATTTGTGGCTTATTTTTCTGATGCTAGCCATGCATGCCAACACCAAACCACAACGTAGCTTTAATTTTTGTTATCAGTGTGTGGATGGGAAGATGTAGGTCTTTAAGGGACAAAGGTTTCAGTTTTTGTTTTGACTTTTAGTCTGATGGTGTCAAAAAGCATTAGATAGCATCGTAGTTTGCTACTTTCCAAAGGCCAAAGGACACAAACAGGCTTACATATGTTATATGTATTGACTCTGAGACAGGAGCTGGGTTGTCTTTTTGCACAAACCTCATATCTTATGCTTTTTGTTGATTGAGCCCTTGGCCTGGCTTTGTTTATGTCAACCCAACACATGTTAAAGAAATTTGAGAATCATTGGCATAGGATGTGGTGGATAGAGTCAAAAGTTCCTTCACTGACAATAATGAGATACCATTGCAGCTTATGGAAAACAGAGAAGTTTGCTGAGGACCAGCTGTTGACACCATTCCTTCTTGAGATGGAGAAACAAAAAGGAAAATGACGTTTAGCTTGATTTGCTGGATTAAAAAGCAACCACAAACAGATCAGAGATTGTAACATAAAAAAAAAAACTTACAACTTTACAGTTAATATGTGTAACCATATAGAAGATTGCTTTCATTCTTTAACTTATTTAAAGATTGATAACTATCTTTCTAAAAGCGATAAATCAAAAGAATACTCACTGAAGTGAGGCTACACAGTATTATAATTTTAAGGATATGGGAGATAATACATGACATTGCTAATATTCTGCCCTTTGACTTACTGTGATAGCAACACCATTTGGTTCAAACTTAATGGGCAGTTGGGATAGAGGAAATAGGGAATAGCATGTGCCTTCTGGGCACTGCTGTCTCTAACAAACAGCAACTGCTACGGTATAGCTGTAAATCCAGCTGCCCCATGGCATTGTCCAGGGCTTACTGATTGTTCAAATGTCACACTAACAAAACCCTGACAGTTGAATGATTTGCTCATCTAGAAAATGGGCCTGCAATGAAGATTTCTTTAAAGCATCAATTCTGGATGATTCAAGCACCATTTAGCCACATGTTAATGACAGGTTAAGGAGATGGTCAAAAGTTGGCTGCTGGATGAGGACAACACAGATTCAGAAATGAGTACTCAGCATCTTCTGGAACCTTAGGGTAAGGCTTATGGGACTGAACCCCTACTGCTGACCACAGACATGTCCTTGAGGAAAGATAGGTAAGCTATTTCCCATAGGTCCAATTGTTTGGGTAGGGCAGAAATGCAGATGCACTTCATAGTCACTCAGAGTGACTTTCACTTTGGAGAACAGTTTGTATCTATGTTATGGTTCATGAATATCAAGTCTAGCATCTCTTGAAAACTAAAGAGAGATCCTTGATGTTTCTTCTTGCTCTTCTTACTTTCTGAGCATATGACACTAGTTCAATTGACTTTATGTATTTACCTAACATCTTGGCATCTAGGAATAAACAATTTGCATTATTGGAAAAATGTAATTAATTTTTAAAAACAATAGAAAATATTTTTTTAAAAAAACATACATGGAACATATTTTATTCAGTTAGCTTTTAATATAGACCTCCAGGTGAAAAAATAAGTTTTTATTCTGTCAGAAAATGATTGCACATTTTGTCTGACAACATCCTGTTAGAGACAACATTCTATGGACAGCCAGGGCACTCTCTAAAACAGAATGCATTGACCTAAGTATTCCCAGGCAGTCTTATTATGTGAAATCTCCTCACAGAGAATAACTAACAAGACAAGAAAATATTGCTTACTTTCTTCTCATTAAGCATCTGTACCTCAAGCTGCATGTCCCTGAGTAATGATGGGATATAGACAATAAATAAAATAGCCCAATTACTGTCTTGCTGGCCTCCTGAGCATGAAAATGCCAAAAGCAGCACCAGTTAATCTTTGGAATTAGGATGAGAAGAAAATTTTATGATAAATCTGGTTTGACCTGTCCAATGCAGCCTTCATTACTTCACTATGGTAAGAATACAGCTAAGGATGGCATTTACTGGTCAAGGGAAAACTGCTATAGTTAATAAAAATACTGGGCCATATTTCATTAGAAGAGCCTTCTTGTTGACCAGGAGTTAATGTGAGGTAGCAAAGTCTGCATGCTTTGCTGAGAACCTACAGACTAATGTGCATTATGGTTTTTTTTACCCCACTAATTTGTTACACCTAAAAGCCTCACTTTTAAACTGTCTGAAATTTGAAAGTAAGTCTTTCTAAAGATTATGGCATTTGAAACTTCTGTCACTTGGCCACCCATGTGAAAGGAAGTGCCTTATGGGCACGTGGCCACCTTCCCACTGTAACAAAAGAGTACAAGATTGGATGATTTTTTTATGGAGTCTATAGTGAATCATCAAGTGGTAGGTGGTCTTGTGAGAAGCTTTAGGTTGTTCTGACTTAGGTTGTGCAGAGAGTCTTCAGCTGGCCTTTAGTGACTCAAAAGTAGTACTTACATTTTCTAATTGTGCATCAGTATTTGAAAGCTTGTAATAAAAATACATGGAAAATGGATGACAAACAATCTATCTCTTCTGTCTTTTTATAGAGTGCTAGGTTATTATGTTAAAATTTCTTGCTATTGAGCATGTCCTAGTTCGTAAGCCCACCCTATGCCCACTTAACTATGGGCATCAATCTGTGGCATCTTCTTATTTCTTTTCTATTTAAAATAAGAAATAAATTAAAAATTCAGAGCCACTATATACTCACTGTCTATTAGATACCAAATTTAAAAATCATAGAATGTTATAAAGTGAATATATTTGTAGAGCTTTCATTTATATAGTATATATACATTTTACTCAGTTTCATAATTTTAGACATCTTCTAGTTCTAATTTTTGCTCTTAATTTTTCGAGGTTACAGGCGAACCTTAATTTCATGTGTTAGCGATGCATTAGTATAGAGAAATACAAGGTAATATATAAACTGATAAATAGAAAGAGGATATTTTGATCCATAGTCTGGTGGATCTAGTCAAATATCAAGTGAACCTATTACTTTGAGCTTCTGACAAGTGCAGTATGGTTTAGAGGAAACGTGGCCGAATGAATCCCTGACATCATAACCCAGAAAAGACTGAAGAAGCCAAGTTCCCATAAGTTTCCAGTGTATGCCCCAATAACCCAATGATCCTGATGCTGTTTTAGAACGTTTCCCACAGGTTCCCAGTTGTACCATAGTGGGGTCCAGGACTTTCCCAGCACATGGACTTTAAGTGGACACATTTAAACCACACTGTCATGATAATTGTAGATAAACAGTTCTGAATACTTACATTAAAAATAATTAGTATCCAATGAAAACTTTGGGCAAATTTTATGATAGAAATTTGCATGACTGAATTTTGTTACTCCTAATTGAGAAATAATCATTTTATTATTTAAGGAACACAGTGTGCAATTTGTATATACTTTTTTTGTTTGTTTGTTTGTTTTTTATGATTGATACTTTTTATTACACAGTATAGGTCATGCTCAATCACCAAGGTGAACAGAAACTTGTAAATCATCTCATTGTGCTAAATAATCTACAACTATTACACATTTCTATTTTCAGTTCAGTAACATTAAAATAATTCCTATGTCCTTCTTCATACACTTTTTCTAGCTGGGGGACATTATATACTTTTAATGTGAATGAAAAAAATCATCTCACATTTATCTTTTTGTGGTGAAAATATTTAAATCTACTCATTGAAATGTACAATGGTTTATTACTAATCATATGGCTTTTTCTCATGATAAACCATTAAATTTATTCCTTTTCTTAAATTCATGTGAAGAGACATTGCAACAAAATAACTTCAATGTTATTTTTGAAATGATGAATTTAGCAAAGAAGGAATTTTTTTGCAGAATGGTGAGGGCTCAACAATATTCTTAAGGCATCTCTGAGAGAGTTACATCTCCTGTCACTCACACTTTGGGATACTGTGTAACCTTTACTCTACTGCACAAATTAATTAAGCACTAGCAGTTTATGCCTATGAAAACTCTGTGGCACATTCTTCCTTTCCATTAGTGGTTTCTAAACTTGGGAACAAATATATAACTATATTTTTTCCTTTATATAAATATATACAACGATACCTATACATCCCATTGATATCTATACACAGTGGTAAAAAGACTCTATGGAACAATAAATTTAATCTACAAGACTCTGAGTTAGGGTCCAGTTTCAGCCATTCTTAGATGAGTCAGCAGAAGTTTGAAACATTTGGCAAAGTCTTCTAAGTCACAGTATGAGGACTAAGTGACATATACTAGTTTTAAACCTAGTTCTTTTAAGTCCAAACTCCTAGCTTATAATACCAACAACAACTGGTATTGCAACACATGTTTATTAGTTGTATTTTTCCCAGTATACATTGCCTATATGTCATAAATTTTATTTTCCTGAGATAAGTCAAGTATGGGAATACCATATTTTATTCAGTAACCGATATAGAAATGCTTTTAGTTTTCCTCTATCTTTTAAATAACCCAAGGAAAGACTGCCTATTTCAAGATTATACTTGTGACATGAATATTCTTTTTATAATGAATAATGAAAGGAAGGAAGAAAAGTTATGCTTAGTGTGACACTGTGCATAGGAAAAACAAATTTAAAACAATAAAAGTATCTGTGTTCATGAGAGAAAGATGTATACTGTTTGGGTGTGTTCTGAAGCACATTTCACATGCTATAGCAAGCGAAAGATTTTATAAAAGAATTACAAGGCATACATTTGAGTGGGAATGTGGATTATTTCGTTATAATTCCCTTCGTACTTTACATTAATACAGACAAGTGAGCAGACACTCTATATTCCCTTTGTACTATATATTAACACAGAAAAGTGAGTGAGCATTCCAGAAGAACTGGGACTTGTTTCCCTTTCATGTCTCATGCTCATCTAACATTCATTCAAAATCAAGTCAGAGCAGAGAATGGTTATCACAAAAGCCTTTGAGGAACTGTTCCTATGTGTTTCTGAGAAGGTGTGGCTCACAGACAGCACCCAACACTTATCCTCCTAAGGACTTTGCAAAGAGAGTGAGACATCACTCCCACTTTTACACAGATTTAAAATGGATATCACTAGATTCCAGAGAGAAGAAGACTCCCAGGGCTTTCACTCTAAGGAGGTAGGGCTTTAGTGTCTACAAAAATCCAGGAAGGCTGTGGGACCTTCGGATTCTTGCAACAACTATGTGGTCTTCAATTTCTCTGCAAGATGTTCCAATGACATTAGCTAAGTTGAACTAAGGAAAATAAGTGTTTCACAAAGCACAAACAGTATAGAAGTCTAGTGAGAAAAGCTGTTTTTATATCCCTTCCATTTGAGAATGAAAAAACAGATGCTACTGTTTTAAGTTTGGAGAGACATCAAGGGAAAACTGTTTGCCTGAGAGAATCCTATATGGCAGCATAATATGCCTTCTCGCAAGTGATGTGAATATAGATGGTCACCAGCATGATGGAGGAGGACTCCCACTCTTCATAGTGTAAACCACTAAACTACAGTTACCCTAAGTTATTAAGCCTGCTTGTGACAAGCGTGTGAAACATACAGAATTTTAGCAGGATTTTAGCAGGATCTGGGAGCATTTGGAAAAGACATCATGGTTTAAATAACTGTCACAAGTGATCTACTGATGATGGAAACTGACCTCCATAGAGAACAAGAGGAAGAGTTACATAAGATGCTGAAGCTAACATTGAGAGCCCTGAGAATGAAGTTAGGTTTACCGGGGCTGAGTTATCCCATAACTACTGTCTCCTAATAGACCTCTGATCTGTGGTCAAGGCTGATGCTATATATTGCCTGAGAGCCATGTAGATTTTTCTCCTGCTTCCTAGCGAAGCCAGTTGGGAAACATTTTTCCGGGGAGGCTCCTGAATATAGAGTCCACACTATCAAGTAACATCCCAATTGGAAGGAGCCATTAGGTCAAGTCCTCTTAGATGTTCAGAAACCTTACTGAATTTTGGGGAGAGTCCATGGTCCTTCCCATTTACTGCTCACTCAGAAACATCAACACTTTCTAGATAATTGTTTCCTGCAAAAACAAAAAAACAAAAAACAAAACAAAACTCAAAAACAAACATATCTCAGTGTCTCAATGGAGGTTTTGCATATAATACAGGAATTAATTCTGATTCAGAGTTTTTGATAGAGAGAGCTGTCTCCTGTACTTATGAAAGTCTTAAGATATTCTTTTTAATGGGATCCTCTTAGTGCTGGGAGTCTTTGTGGATTTACATCTCCACTTTCCCCATTTTTAGACCCTGTGGCTGCAATTTCCGTGTGCTAGTTCGTGTATTGCAGTCCCCACTAATTGCTTTATTATTTCATGAAGAGGCATTAATTGCTAACGTGGTATTAATTGCTAACATGATGTTCTCTCTCCTCTGAACTGATTACTATTTAATGTGAAGTGACTACTTCTAATTCTCTCCTACTTGTACCTCAACCCCAACCTCCCACACAGTCCTTTCTGCCCTATCAGTGGAGAAAGGAAGTTCATCATTTGGAATAACTATATAAGTCTCTGCCTACAGTGCTGGACTCTTGTTTATAATAGAAAATTTATTCTGTGACACATCAAAGTTTTGTAGATATCTAATTTTTGCAAGCCTTAAAGTCTTTTTGTAATTTTTTTAAAAAATAGTTCATCTTTTTTAACTCTCCAAGTGCCCACCTTAAAGTTTTCATGATCAAAGTTGGTAAAAACCTGAGCTAGGAAGCAGGTGTGAAAATAGGAAGTCAGAATGGCTCATTGTATCTAAATTTACAATATGTATGCCATGGAAAAAGTTCTTTGATAAATTTGGATAGCCTCAGATGGTCAGAAATGGCCAGGAAAAGAATTAACTGAATCTTTTCCCTACTGTGGTATATTGGTTAAAGTAAATCCAGTTTTAGACTCAATTCAGCTTCATTTCCAATATTTATCATGTGATATTAATATACATCACATGGGCCATGCTTCTGCTCTTTATAGCTTCTCAGTGCATTGGTTACAAGAATCTGTTCTGCTTCGGTAAGGGAAGTAACCTCCATTGGGACAGGTGGACCAAAGGTAGGTAGGTAGCAGGAACAACTCATTTCTGGGTCAGTTCAGAAAACATAGCCTTTCTAAACTGGGCATGGGACTTATAGGGCTTCTTGCCTTGAGTTCTTAGCAATACACTTGAAAAACTAAAATGTAAGATTTTATAGAATGTGATTCCCCTTACATGAGAGTGGTAGGTTCTTGACTACAGGTTCCTAACTCTATTAAGGTCTTAACATTATACATTTTGTCAGTTTGTAAAGACCTCTAGCATCTCTTATACCAATAATTAAGCTTGACTTTAATTTTCACAGCCTAAGGATTGTACCCAGAATGTGCCTCCCTCACTAAAGCTTTTTCAATGGCAACTATCTAATCTATCATGTTAGTTCACAAAAGCAGTGCTCTGTTTATTACATAGTACCTTTAAAGTTACTCACTCTGGAGACAACATGACACACAGATTTCTTTCCTTGCAAGCATTGAAAAGGTTATTTTCCAGATGATAAGAAACAATGGTAAGTGCTGAGCCCTGTTGGAGGTGATCATTCTAAGTCTAAAAAAGAGATCAGGTTCAACTTGAATATGCAAGTATGGTGGTCCAAGTGTCTGAAATACATCCAAATGATTTATGAGGAGTCTCAGAGCCACAGGAATAAGTATATGTGAATGAAAATGGAAATGAGTAAAGACATGGCTGAGGCCATCACAGTCAACTCTTAGAGTCACATGGGACACTGCCATTCAGGAATTTTAACATATAATATAAAATATTGTCAATACAGAAAAAGATACAGGCAAAATTAAGCCATCCAGAGATAACACTGACCATCATCAGGTATACTTTATAGCCCTCTTCCCTATGAACATTTTATACAGTCGAAATCTTACATATAGAAATCTCTTTCTTATCTTTCCTAACTAACTTTATATGTCTGCATAACTAGATTAAGGATGATACCATTGACTACTAGAACATTCACTCTGGCTTTGTGATAGTAATTCCAGAGCAGACTGGCCTACATCAGTGGAGTGAGTGGAGAAGGTCCATGCTCAATATGGGTAGTGACATCCACATTGTTAGACATTCTGTCTATGTAGGGCCCAGATAGAAAAGAAGAAAAACATTCCCTCTCGCTAATTTTTGTCCTGAAACAGGGAGATTCCCTTTTGCCTGACCTCAGACATCTGATCACAAGGCTCTCTGACTTCTCACCTCTAGGACTTAAAGAAATAGGCCTTGGGTTCTCAGCTTTTGATCTGAGACTATGGTTAAATCATTAGGATCAAAAGTCTAAACCTTTGGGACTTAAAATATGGCACCACCACCCCATGTCAAATAGCCTATAATGGGTCTCTCTGCCTGAGTAGGCAGGTGAGCCAGTTGTCCTATTGGCTCAGTAAGTCCCTTTGCATCTATCTATAATTTATACCTACTTCTGTATCTAAATGGATCTGTATGTGGTCTATAGCTAAGTCATCCATTTCCAGTTTATCTCTTTACCTCTGTCCCTCTCCCCCTTTTGGTATGTGGGGAGAACACTAACTAACACACTGCCCCCTTTTTCCTCCTCTTCCCTCCCCTTCAGTCCCCTCCCCTCCCCTCCCTTCTCTTCCCTGTGTTGACACCCAAAGAAGTCCCAATAAACTGCTTGCATGTTGTCCTTCATATCCAAGGATACAACAAGCTGATGCAAGTCAGCTTCTTGGAGAGCCAGAATAACATTTATTATAAACATAAGCTATTTAGTCCCCATCTGTTTATAGAACTCTAAATTTCCATTAAATTCTTGAACAACTACTACAGAGCAGATTATTTTTAGCCAGGAGGCTAAAAATAAATGCTGTGTAAAACAGCCATAGTTAGAGTAATTGATTACAATTATTATGGTGTGTGTGTGTGTGTGTGTGTGTGTTTGTGTGTGTATTATAAGGTACACCTTTTATATGTTGTGTTGTGGTAAATGAATTGTGTGGTATGAGCTGTGAATGTATATGGTATATGTTCTGATGAGTATGTTGTGGACTGGAATGAACAGTCTAAGAGATTAGAATAGTTTAACATATGATGTGAAATTAGTGAGGCTGACAAGAAGAAAGCCTCTGTGCACAAAAAGATTTTATTCTTTCAAATTATTTCTACACTTCAAGAGAATGTAGGATGCCACCCTTGCAGAAATAGTTTAATATATGAATCTAAGATTACTGCAAGGTAGAATACTGCATAAATTTCAGGTTATTGACAGCTTTTTAAAAACAATCTTGTATGTGCATTCCTACAAGCATATATATGCAATTTCTAATATAAATAATTTCATAAGTAATATTAGATTAATGGAACTATTTAAACAAAATATTTTTATAATTTTACTGCAGAGATTAAATGCATATAATAAATATTTTTAACACTAAAACAAAGAAATATCTCTCAAAGCCATGATTTCAGATTGTTTGAAAATACCATTAATCTCTTTAGCCTCCCTTTTTAATGAAATGTTCCTTAGTCTGTGTGAAATTTTGTCTTGAATAAAGTTTAAGATATCTCCATAATCATAGTTGACTCTGAAGTCCCATTCATCTTCATAGTTATGCTAAAGACTTACCAAGCCTATCCCAGGCCTTTGTTTAGAGGAAGCAACTAGTTTCCAAACTCAGCTTTATTTGACTATAGTCCCTTGGGGATATTACTTTTTATTGAACCATTTTCCCTGTGAGTTTCTCTGAAGCACCAAAGCAGAGTTAAAAATAGATCAAAGATGGATCAAATCATGTGGAACTATAGTGAGCGTTTCTTTATTTATGAACTATATAAGATTTGTCCTCATTTGTCTCCTGTTCTGAGCATCTACAAATTAAATGGTTTTACTGAGAAAGGCTTTGGCTTGTCAGACCATTTGACATTTCAACTGAAATTAAATAATCCATTTAGTAACCTTGTCAAAATAGCAATATTTTAAAGTAAAATCTGTGTTTTGTTTTAAACAGTCATAGTAGAAGATTCCTTGCTAATTCAGGTGAAAATATCAACTCCTTAGGTAAGGTATGTCTAACCCTTGATATTTGAGCAGGATCCATCTTTAAAGTTCATGATAAAAAAACCCACATAGTCAACTTACCAAAAATAGATGAATAAACAAAAAATACCAATGTATCTCATATTATTTGACATAAATTAAAGGACCCTTGATTTCTCTGATCTCAGACACAGTGTGTGAAGAATATTTCTATATCACTACTTATGACAGGTACTCATCTGCCCAGGTTAGCACTGTGCATTTAATGCTGGCGTCTCTCTTTCAGAATATTTTCATCATATCCCTAATGTAATTCTATAAAATAAGCATGATCTTTGACATATCTCTTATAACCTGTTCACATCAATTAATTGCCAAGTGCAATGAGCTCCCCTGGATTTCCAGAAGCTTTGGAGTCACCTCCCTGAAGCAGAGAGGAAGGATGAAGGTCCATCTTAAGCCAATGATGACATTTGCCTCATAGGAATGGCTTCTTCTGTTCAAACTGTGCCTCAAATGTCCATCAGGAAATGAGCAGCATGTCTAGTTCTCCAGGCCATTTTCTCTAATAGATGCTCAGCAAGGAATGCATGGAATCCAGCATCAATTTTTAAGTGGACATGTAGGACAAACTCCCTAGGAACTCTCTGCAACTGAATGAAAGCCTTTGCACCAGCCCCAGACTCTCAAATTTTTTTTGATGGTGATTTCTAGAGACTTTATTTCCCCTTCTGATAAAAGCTATCAAGAATCACACTGATTTAGTTCAATTGTTGTGAATTTATAGAGTCTTTATGAAATAGAGACAAGCTCCTGAATATATATAAAATGCCTTCATGTGTATAAATGTGTGCATGTGTGTATGTGTGTGTTTGTGTGCACGCCAATGTATAAAGAAGTTTCATTTACAGTGTGAACCAGAGGAAATAAAAGTTCTTTGTTTCAGGAGTGGCTGTATTTTGCTTCATGAACCTAGCATGGCTACATAAAGGGAAGCCAGCAAGTCATTCTTTAAGAGCATGGTTTCAAGATGCTGCGAATAATCACAGATACTAAGAGCCTCTCTGAGTACAACTTGTACAGGTTCAGCTTTCAGTTAGTCTGACTGCGATGATGGATGATATTGTCACTTGACACACAGTACAGTTGCAGGGGGAACAATATGTTCTTTCTTCGTGAACCCTGTGAGAGATGCCCAAGTTTAAGACCAATTCTAAAACTGACAATGATTGATCAGTCCCACGGGGAGCTTTAAAATATGCCATTCTTTATACAGATGCTCATACTGTAGAATGTTGTAAGAATTGACTCTAATAGTGTTGCAGTATAATCTAATTTTTATTTATTTATTTGCAAAAAAAATCAGTGTAAAGAAACCTCTCAACTCTTCTCAGTCTCAACATTCATGTCAACACCATAGTCACTGTGTTGACTATTCCTCAGGCACCAATTCGGTAGATACACATGACAGTTGTTTGGTAAACAACTTCTGTGTCCACTTTTCTAAGCACTGGAGGAAATATACAGTCTCATCCTTTATCATTGTGAATATGCAGTAATATCTGCAAGACAGATTTATATCAAATGTTAAATGTGCACAGTAACATCCAAGAATGTCCTGTGATTATCCTTGATAAGAAACCAATTGGAGAAAGAAATCAAGTCTCAGAAGCACTGGAATGACCTTTGACGCCACTTTTGGTTCTGTTCATCCAAATGAAGTGTACTTTGAAAGGTGATCCTTAGCATCTGGAGGTGTAGGGAGGGTCATAGGGAGTTTGGTAGGGTAGAGCAAGTACAAAAGTCTGAAACTGAGGCAAAGCTGGTTTTGGAGGACACCAGGAGTAAAGGTAGGCTGTCAGAGTAGAATTTCCCCCAGTATAAGTTGTGAACTTTGAGCATGGATATCCTGGTGCATCAACAATTAGAACAGCCAACAGAGGTGGATGCAGCCTGAACATGAGTCTTCTTGCTCACAGGCAAACACAGAGCCCCAGGTAGGAGCCTTCTTGAACTGTTAGCCATGTTTCACTGAGCTCTAGGCTTGCTGCTATAAGCATGCTATTCCATTTCTTTGAAGTATATATTCTTAAGCCTTTCATATATGTTTTATTATATGTATATTTTTTATATACAGTAATGTCTTCAAAGTTTCCATGTTAGTTATTTTAATGTACAAATCAGCATTTTTGTGCATTTATAATAATGTACAGCTGTCACCATCACCCATTTCCCAAATCTTTTCATCACCCACCACTGAAATGCTGTGTTCATTCCTTGGTTTGAGAATGTAACTTGTCTTGAAATCTGATTGCTGGCCATAATGGCAATGTTTATAGGAGGGTTTAGAAAAAAGACTACATGCAACCAGCAATAGCTTTCCTTGAGATTGATGTTTGTGTGACCTGGCAGTTACAGAGCCACTCCTCATGCTCACAGCTTCTGTGGGTGCTCACTTGCACTCTTCTATGCCAACAAGTTGAATGAACAAATGACCTTTGATAATACCAGGCTCCTGGATGTTCCTGCCATTCCTAGCTGTGAGCCAAAGCAAACTTTGCTCCTCCCAAATAACCCAACTTTATTTATTCAGTTGCAGCAATAGACAATGGGCAGATGGCCCATTAAACAAGAACAACCTCCCTGCCTTCTCTTCCTTTGTCTGTGACAACTCATTTTATATTTCTGTTAATTATGAATTTATCTCTTGTATACACCACATTTAACAAAAACATGCAGGTTTTTTTTCTATGCCTGGATTATTTCCATCCATCTTCAAAACTAATTTATGTTATAGGATATTTGATTTCATCATCATCATCATCATCATCATCATTGGTGATGGTGGAGAAGGAACAATATTTCTGAGATAAAGTCTTGCTATATAGCCCTAATAGACTTCAAATTCAAGATCTTTTTGACTCAGTTCCCAGTTTCTGGAAGTAAATGCCCTATTCATTCTTTTATATGGTCAAAAGTAACTATACTGTGTATGGAAGCCACCTTTGCTAAGATACCACCTGACACCTGTCAGAATGGCTAAGATAAAAGACACAGATGACAGCTTATGCTGGAGAGGTTTCAGAGAAAGGGGAACACTCCTCCATTGTCGGTGGGAGTGAAAACTTGTTCAGCCACTCTGGAATGCAGTATGGCAGTTTCTCAGAAAACTGAGAATCAATCTCCCCAAGGATCCGGCAATACTATTTTTAGGCATATAACCTAAAGACACATACTCACACCCCAAAAGAATTAGCTCAACTATGTTCATAGCAGCATTATTCATAATAGCAATAGCCTGGAAACAGCCTAGATGCCCCCCAACTGAAGAATAGATTAACAAACTGTGGTCCATCTACACAATGGAGTACTATTCAACATTAAGAAAAAATGATATCCTAAGATTCACAGGCAAATGGATGGAACTGGTGAATATCCTCCTGAGGGAGGCCTCGCAAACCCAGAAAGATAAGCAGGTGATGTACTCACTCACTGGTGGATTAAAAAAAAAAAAAAAAAAGGATGAAAGGATGTCATTCTATAAAAGAGCCCAAGGCTAGAACATAGCTAAATGACACAGTGTTTCTCTTCTACATTGATGGCCTCTGGCAGGGGTGTGGGTGAGGAAGGAATCATTTTCTTTAAGGGGCTAGCCACAGGGAGTTTAATTATGCTTCAGTAAATAAATGAGCAGCATGAATGGGCTTTTTTTGTAAATGGGGAGATCATAAGAATGGATATGAAACTGAGAAGACTGATAACTGAGTTTGATGGGATGCATGGTATAAAATCACCAAATAATAAATAAAAATATTGTGCAAATAAAAGAGATTAGGAACCTCCTGTGCCTGTGGTCTTGAACAAGCCATACTTTTTAAACTTTGTGGGTCTCTGGAGCACTGTTCCTCCTGTAGCTTTTGGTAGTTCTAGCAGTAAGACAGCTCATTCGGCATTTACCCACAATAACTGAGAGCCAAGATCATAATATTTAAATGTATGCTCTATCAGTTCTCTTTGAGGAAATAAAATGTGTTTTAATTGATCAGTGCTAATTCATAATATAAAAAGACAGGGTATTAGTGTTTACAGCTCACAAGTATTTTTCTCTGAAACACCCCATGTATTGATAGTCTGCTGGTGGAGAGAAACTGTGTAGAGAAGGACATTTCAACACACAGCACTCAACCTAAGATGTGCTGATCTGAGTAAAAAAAAAAAATATTCACTTGATACAAAATTTATGCACATGAGTATGGCCATGGCAAAAAACCAAAAAAAAAAAACAAAAAAACAAAACTGAATACTCATTAGAGCTTATTTTTTCCTGTGGAAGTTTATTATTTTGATACCTTGTTTCCTGTCACTGGACAGAAGTCAATAGTCAACTCATAAAAACAAACTAACAAAAAATACTTTTAGCCTGCTTTGGAAACCTGACTTTCTAAAATAGTAAAAATTAGTCAAATATTCCTTTTAAATTCTGGCATGTCAAGTAATATCCCATAAGGATTTCTGCGAGTTCTAACAACATAGAGATGATTCTAATAAAAGCACTGCTAAGGGACAGAAAAAGTTTTATGAAATGAATTGAGTGTATGGGCATCAATTCATGTACAACAAAAGGGCTAGTGTACATTGCCACTAGAAAACATTCCTAGAACATCTATTTTCCTAGGGACAATTGTTATGTTAAAATGAACAGGCTTTTTGTTGGAAAGAAAAAGAAAAGGTGGGCTCTTGTAGAGAGGAATTTGTCTGGGAGAGTAGACAAAAGCAAGCCTTCTTTATTTGCCTCCAGCATCAGTCTTCAAATTACCTATAATCTTTTTGAGGATGGAGGGTTTGTTGGAGAAAGAGACTATTAAACCATCACTCTCTGTGTTTCCATCAATGTCTTTATTCAGCCCCCACTAAAGCCTGAGGGCTGTAGTGTTCCTTGTTGGACCTCCCAGACCTAAAAGAACAACAAAAGTCCCTTGGTTGCTGACATTGAAATTCCCTTGGCTAAGAACAAAAGCATTTTAGTCTGCCTGCAGCTGGTAACAAATGGGCTACCTTACACTTTTGGGTTCCTGCTTTGGTATGATTACATTTGAGTTAGGGTACAGTTAGTTTAGCAAATGCCTCCATTTCATTCAGAAGTGAAAGAGAATGTGCTGTTCTGAGAGCCTTGGGAGGAAGGAGCTGGGTAGAGTTGGCCAGGGCCAGGTTGAGTGGGGGACAATAGCGGTGAAGTCAGGACATGGGTTTAAGAAGGCCAGTGGGAGTTTCCTGCCTCCTCCTCTCTGGCTTCTTGCCTGTAGCTGAGGAACTTACCAAAGGAGTCTGCCCTTAAGAGAGGTTTTCTTTTTTTTTTCCGGAACAAGCATTTCTGCCTATAATGATTTATGAGGATCAGTTTTGAAACATGGCTGAATTTGTATAATCAGGGCATTAATTAGCTGAAAAATCACAGTGACAGTAACAGAGATAAAGCATCAGAAACCTAGAGCCATGATTGCAGATGTCTGTTCAGCCAGCACAAGATGAAGAGAGAATGTGTAGACGGCTGAGAGAATCTGCCCCCTGTCCGGCTAGGACAGGCTCACTGTGTGCTAGCTTCAGACAAGGTAGAGTAGCTAGAAAATAGGAAGAGAGGCCATGCCAGACACAGAAGAGAAAACCTTCCAAACTGTCTTTATGGACAGCAGTGAGTCATTATATATTCAGCTTTGAAATGACGTAGGGTAGTTGCTATAATATATTTATCAAAAGTTACTCTTTCAAGAGGCACAGCCTCTAGCATGTAACACTGTGCACTAAGCCAATCTTCACTTCAGAAGTACCCCTTTTCACATTTGTGATTAGTCTACAGTCCTAACATTTATATAAAGAACTGAAAGTCCCTGTTGTGGGTGCTAAAGTTTGACTATTGTGCTATCAGAGTTATGGGTAATCTCTCTGTGGTTGCTACATAATGCTGGAGAAATGGACATCCATATCTCTAACTCTTAGTCTCATTAAAAAAATATTTAAGAATGGATTTAAGCAGAAGCACCAGCACAAGTATATAAATTTAAAAGAAAAACATTTGGACAGGAAGCTCTAAATTTCTGTAACTGCCACTTTAGTTAAGTAGGCAGACACAAGATGGAACCCAAAGTAAGAGGAAAAAAAAATACTTAGGTTCTGGCCAGAGTCCAAAAGAAAGACATAAAAAAGAAAACATTGTGTTCTTCTTAGATAGACCTGTAGGAGGCTGACCCTATGAAACTCAAGACAACCTCATGATGCATTGTAGGGATGGTAATATATGTGAGTATGTGACATGGAGGATAGGGATGGGGATTCTGGGAAAAAAAAGTACATTGCTCCATTAAATAAATAACTATTCCCCCTATCCTCTTTAGTATGATTTAAGGGCCCATCCTTGGTGTGGTCTCTTGAGTAGGTGACAGACCAGACTCAACTGGAATGTTAGGTCTCTATACATGCCAGTGATTCTGTTCTCCTGACGAGGCCTTTCCCCTTGATGGCCTTTATTGCTGCCTTAACGATCAGTTACCGAGGACCTTTATATTTATGCATTTCTGTTCTAATACATACACCCATGGGTTTATAGTTACACTCTGTGCTTATTTTTGTAATTTTTTTAAATATAAAATCTCTTTGAGTCTTAAAAACAACTCCAAATCAAGTTATGATAATTTTCAGAAATAATCTCATGTGATTTGTGGAAAACACAGCATACTACCTTTCCACTTACTAGCACAGATATTACAGAATAGTTTCAATTAGAACTTGAGAAGTCTTTGGGAAGTATTAGCACGATGTCTTTTGCAATAATGTTATATGCTAGGTATTCAACATGGCCGTGTTTGTGAATTAAGATGGGGAGATGTGGAGAAAAGAGAGTGACCTGAGGGGGTGGGAGGGGGAAGGGACCTTGAATAAGGATATACACGGATAGAAAATGTGACTTTATTCACAATTAAAAAAACACAATAAAGCATTTAGAGTTTTTAAAATCAAGAAAAAAAAAGATCAACTGTGGAATTTTAAAAATTCTACAAATTTAATAGGACATAACATGAAGACTCTAGTAATGACACAGCCATGGGAAATAGTTCATTTATAACTTTCCTAACTTCCTGATCTTAGAATTGTAGGTGAAGTATATATTGAAAACAAGTCTTTCATTTACTTTGATTTAAACTAAAACACGTGCATATTTCTACACAATAATTTATATGTATACATAGCTTGAGGAGTCAGAATTTATCAGATGGCATTTTGCTTGTATCCACTTTTTTTTCCTTTGCTGTCCAAGAATGGTAATTTTGTCTATATGGAATGATGAGATTTATTTAGTCTTGAACAAGGTAGTCACATATGTTGTAGTATGTTTTCAGGGCCCATTTGGGCCCGGAGTTTGTGCCTGGACTGCGGTGGCTTTTGTCCCCCAAAGAAATGAATTAGGCACTTATATACTTTATACTGTTTGGCCCAGGTCTTAAGCACATCACTCGCTAGCTCTTTCATCTTAAATCAACCCATTTTTACTAATCTACCCACCACGTGGCCAAACCTGTGGCTCACCTGTATCTCTTACATGTTCCTCCTTCCGGGGTCGGATGGCGACTAACTCCACCCTTCTTTTACCTGTCTGTCTTCTGATTCTCCACCCACTTTTACAGTGCTCTACATAGGCCAAACCAGTTACTTTATTTATATCATACAAAAAACATTTTTACCACATAAGTACCTGCTCTGGCCCTGCCTGGCACTCTGCCACAAGCTGGCTGTGATGACAACGAAAGAGAAATCCAGAGTAGGATAACTTTGGGTGCTGTGCAGTTTCAATCTGCACTTTCAGAGTCTCCTTTACATGGAGACAGAGCTGGCGGCTGTCTGCAGCACCCCATCACTGTGCTTGCTGGCTTGATATTATCTCCCTGTAGACAGAGCCTGGGTGTGATGCTGAATTATAACTCAGATAATAGAGTTGATTGTGGTTCCTGGTAATGGTTTAGAGAATGACACTAACAAAACAGATTGTGTTGGTTGGTTGTTGTGAGAAACTTGGTATTCTCTAGCTACATGGGTTTAGACAGATTTCAAATAAAAAATAAGGCCGGCCTATAAGATGACTTGTCCAGAATCAAAATGCCAAGACTGACTAGTATTACATTCCTGGAACTTCCAACTCTTCCCCTTTCCACCCATTGTATAGATTCAATAATAAACTACACTTCCCTTTTGCCTGTCACACAAAATTTCATTCTATTCTCCACATACATAGATAGCAAAATTTGTTTATGCTTATGTTTGGCTCCATGCTACTTAATATCTACCTTTCTGTTTAGCCTCTGTTGTTTTAACCCTCACCATCTCTGATGAATGAATTAATAACAGTCACCAGCTAGTGTTTGTTTGATGTAAGATGGAGGTCTCTTTACTGTACTTTAACTTTCATTTTCTAGGAAGACAACAGATTCAGCCATATTCTTCAAACATGTACTTATCTATAAAAGGCAGGAAAAAATTATATCTGGTATCACTAGCATTACAATAGAAAGTACAAAACTCTAATTGTTTTCCAGTGGCTATTTAACACTGCCTGTGTAGTCTTCACTCAGTGAGCCGACTTGTGCTGCCTGGACTCAGAAGGAATACAGCATAAGCCTTGCTTTATAGCCAACACTTAGTGTGTATTGACATAATACTGAGTGTCTACTAGAAACTTTGAAACTGAGCGCTGACATGTGTGGCCCACTACTGAAGAATGTTCACATAACATAAAGAACGTTACTGTGCATCTGTTCAATTACAATGCTGTTGAAGACAATGAGGACAACCATAAAATGAGCAGTTACTGGGAGTCAAGTATTATGCTCAGAATTTTGTGTGGATTATTTAACTCAGTCTTTAAAACAACGATGTAATGTAAGAGCTATTGTCACCTTCACCCCTGAGAAGACAAAGAAAGGAAACACATGATAAAAGAGATTTGGAAAATTGTATAAGAATAATCAGGACATCTCATTTACAGGCAACAGCCCTCTAAACCATGCTTGATATTAAGATATATTTTTATGTGATTGGCTGGTTGCTTTGGGGTTTTATGTTTGATTCCTGGGGAGGAGCAAACTTGGAAACATTATTGCAAGGTAATAGCATTTAAAAATGTTATTTAGAAATATATCAAAAGGCTGGCCTCGGACTCACTTACGGTCTACTTGGCCTCCTCAAGTCTGTGATTACAGGTGTGTGCCATCACACCTCATTTAGCCATTTTCATTTTGGCAAATTGACATGCTATTTTCTTGATATATCAAATTTCCCCTTGCTATTAATGTTTATTCTGTTTCCTCATAGTAAGAAATGCATATGCTTAAACATTCAAAATTTTCCTCTACTTCTTATTTGCTTTAAATTAGAAATTTAGAAAATAGGAAGACAGTGAAAATTCCATTATGTAAATAACCCAAACTGCATAAAGCAACTCATTCTCATTTCTTGCTTTAGGTCCATATAATGACAGTGTTTCACCTTAAGATGAGAATTTTACCAATATTAGCATTTCTCCCAGAGTCCTTACCTATATTAAGTCTGTTTCTCAAACTGCTAGGTACTAAGCTCCAGCTTTTGGGAATTATCATGGTGTAGCTTCCTCACTAAAGTTACTGAGATACTGAAGGTGCCCAGCCGACAAGGAAGAAAAGAATACATGGCAGTCTGTGAGGTAGACAGTGTGAAGAAGATAAGGGCCACAGTTCAGAGCAATCTCAGCAGCACCAGCTAAGACTCAAAAGGAGCAGAAAGATTGTCTCAGAGTGATGTGCTGTGAGACTGAAGTCAAGGTATAATGTTAACCAAAGGCTTCTGAGGGAAAATGGGGAGCTATTATTTTAGGCACTTGAAAATAGTACTGTACTCTTCGTGATATCAACATCATAGTGTCTGCTTCCCCTCTAACAATTTATATTCATAGCTAGTATCACATGAAGACTTGTCCCACTACCAATAGTAGGTTAACTCTGCATGTTGGCAAACTAGGACAGTACTTTGACTTGACATTTCTAATGCAATTAGCCTCAGACATGGAATGCTGGGAGATGTTTTGCCTAGACACAGTGAGTCCAAGCCTTGTCAGAAAAGAAAACTTTCATTAGTCATTCTTTACTACAGCAAATAACTATTGTCTTGGCAATGAGGGATTGATGCTGGCATGCATCTATCCCATCCAGTTTATTATTCCATTTATCCTCCATCTATCTCTCTATTCAGCAATCTAGTGAATTGTTTTAGAACATATTTTGTATGTATGGATCATGAGCCTGCATACTACTCTGAGAGCCAAAAAACTTATCTAGCAAGTAAATAAGGGAAAACCAGCTAATATAAAGCATAGCTTAGGATGCTTTAAAAAGTCCTGGTGTATGAGCTATGAGGCCATGTTATAGATCTAAATGCTGTCATATCTCAAAGTTGACTAGAAAGAATAAATCCATAAAAGATAATGAAAAACAAGCAAATAAACCTTTAAATCATGGTGACCAAAGATCAAGGACTTTCAGTGCTGCTAAGAACCTGTATAAAATGAATGCTGTCTGAGAAACATTGAATATGCCAACAAGAAGCATTGCTGATATTGTCAAGATCACTATCAACAAACTATGGGATAAAACTCCAAAAGCCCTAGCCCCAGACAGGTACCTTAAGTAGTGAACGAACTTTTGAAAAGCTTTTTTACTTTTCTTTTTTGCAAAAGTGAGTATGTAATGTTTGCTGCTAGGGTGTGATATATCTGTCCACAAGTATTTGTGGTATTACTGTTAATGTGAGCTTGCTGGACATATTAAGAAATAATGGCTACCAATCATTACTGAGACTCAGTGAGACACAAACACTGAGTATAAGTCATACTTCACAAAGAAGACACCTCTTAAATCTTTTCTCCTTTTCCTTTCAATATGCTGTGACTAGAACTTTGTCTCACCCCATGATCCCTTATCCCCTAGTAACCACTCTTCCAATTTGCTTCTGTGGGTTTCAGTACTTTAGATATACATAAAGTGAAGTCAATCAGTGTTTCTTTTTTTTTCCTTCTTTATTTTGTATTTATCAAAAAAACAGTAAAAAGAATTTAAAAATGCAGAAGAGTTAACAATAACTATACAGAGGATAATAATCATAAGCATGGCTTATCAAGGGTGGAAATGCAAATAAGATTACTATACATATATTTTCTTTGTGTTCAGCTTTCCCTCTGATTTTTTTTCCATCCCTGTATATCCTTATTGAAAGTCTCTTCCCCCTCCCACCACATCTGATCATTTTTCTTCTCTGCAACTCCCCATTCCCTCTCTGGGCAGGGAGCAGACAGTCCTATGGTCACACTGTCCCAACAATGCTTGGATCAGTCTTCACTCCCGGCCAAATCCACTTTTGTCCCCCCTCCCTCAAGAGTGAGTCAGGTGTTCCTATAGATGGACTGGGGTTTGAAGGGTCAGTCCAGGGTGTTTCTGATCCCAAGCTGTTCAGTGGTTGTGGTTTGCTGCTTGGGCATGTTTGGCTTTTTTTCCTGTTTGTTTGTTTAGAGAACACTAGTGAGTGAGTACATCCCCTGCTTATCTCTCTGAGTTTGTGATACTTTGCTCAGGAGGATATTCTCCAAATCCATCCATTTGCCTGTGAATTTTAGGATATCATTTTTTCTTACTGCTGAGTAGTATTCCATTGTGTAGATGTACCACAGTTTGTTAATCCATTCTTCAGTTGAGGGACATCTAGGTTGTTTCCA